>JAWZYV010004338.1:0-7500 GCA_038373885.1 Cheiracanthium punctorium
TGAACACGGAGAAATTTTTTTACACAATCCATTTTGCCAGAACTTGCCGCAAGGTGGCGCTGAAGAGCATCGAATTCTATTCCGTCGGACCGCTTGCTGTGAAAATTAGTACACATGGATATTTGAGGACGTACAATACTTTTACACTTTCCGTTTTTCTGTAACTTGATGCTAGATTGCGCTGCAGAATGTCGACTTCTATTCTGTTTAACTTAAGGTGACCAGATTTTTGTAGTCAGAATCGGGGACATGTCCCCGATTCTGGCAACAAAACTGGGGACATTTATAATTAATGCAATAATTAACAGCAATTTAATTGAAAAAACAATGCAATAATTAAAAAATTGTCCCCAGTTCCATTTTTACATTCTGGGGACAATTTGAAAAACGTCCTGAAAATGGAGACTGTCCCCAGAAAATGGGGACGTTTGGTCACCTTAGTTTAACTGCGTGCTATGAAAATACCGTTGAAGGCATTTTGACGAAAATATGTGCGCATGGATATTTGAACACGGAGAATATTTTTACACTATCCATTTTCCTCTAGCTCGCCGCTAGGTGGCGCTGCAGAAAGTCGAATTCTGTTCAACCGCTCGCTCTGAGAATACCGTTCTATCTATCTCGACAAAAATTGGTACGAAGGGATATTTGAACACGGAGAATATTTTTAAGCAATCCATTTTGCCATAACTTGCCGCAAGGTGGCGCTGAAGAGCATCGAATTCTATTCCGTCGGACCGCTTGCTGTGAAAATTAGTACACATGGATATTTGAGGACGTACAATACTTTTACACTTTCCGTTTTTCTGTAACTTGACGCTAGATTGCGCTGCAGAATGTCGACTTCTATTCCGTTCAACTGCGTGCTACGAAAATACCGTTCAAGCGATTTTGACGAAAATTTGTGCGCATGGATATTTGAACACGGAGAATATTTTTACACTATCCATTTTCCTCTAGCTCGCCGCTAGGTGGCGCTGCAGAACGTCGAATTCTGTTCAACCGCTCGCTGTGAGAATACCGTTCTATCTATCTTGACGAAAATTGGTACGTAGGGATATTTGAACACGGAGAATATTTTTACGCAATCCATTTTGCCATAACTTGCCGCAAGGTGGCGCTGAAGAGCGTCGGGTTCTATTCCGTCGGACCGCTTGCTGTGAAAATACCGTTCAACAGATTCCGATGAAAATTGGTACTGACGGATATTTGCGCACGGAGAACGCTTTTGCGCTATCCGTTTTTCTGTAACTTGACGCTAGGTGGCGCTGCAGAACGACGATTTCTATTCCGTTCAACTGCGTGCTACGAAAATACCGTTCAAGCGATTTTGACGAAAATTTGTGCGCTTGGATATTGGAACACGGAGAATATTTTCACACTATCCATTTTCCTCTAGGCGGCGCTGCAGAGCGTCGAATTCTGTTCAACCGCTCGCTGTGAAAAAAACGTTCGATCGATCTTGACGAAAATTCGTACCTAGGGATATTTAAACACGGAGAATATTTTTACGCAGTCCATTTTGCCATAAATTGCCGCAAGGTGACGCTGAAGAGCGTCGGGTTCTATTCCTTCGGACCGCTTGCTGTGAAAATACCGTTCAACAGATTCCGATGAAAATTGGTACGAACGGATATTTGCGCACGGAGAACGCTTTTGCGCTATCCGTTTTTCTGTAACTTGACGCTAGGTGGCGCTGCAGAACGAAGATTTCTATTCCGTTCAACTGCGTGCTACGAAAATACCGTTCAAGGGATTTTGACGAAAATTTGTGCGCTTGGATATTGGAACACGGAGAATATTTTCACACTATCCATTTTCCTCTAGGCGGCGCTGCAGAGCGTCGATTTCTATTCCGTTCAACTGCGTGCTACGAAAATACCGTTCAAGCGATTTTGACGAAAATTTGTGCGCTTGGATATTGGAACACGGAGAATATTTTCACACTATCCATTTTCCTCTAGGCGGCGCTGCAGAGCGTCGAATTCTGTTCAACCGCTCGCTGTGACAAAACCGTTCGATCTATCTTGACGAAAATTCGTACCTAGGGATATTTAAACACGGAGAATATTTTTACGCAGTCCATTTTGCCATAAATTGCCGCAAGGTGGCGCTGAAGAGCGTCGGGTTCTATTCCGTTGGACCGCTTGCTGTGAAAATACCGTTTTTGATGAAAATTAGTACGCATGGACATTTGAGGACGTACGATAGTTTTAGATTAGCCGTTCCGCTTAAACTCGACGCTAGACGGCGCTGCAGCGCATAAACTTCTATGCCGTTGGACCGATCGGCATACAATTTTTTATAATTGCACATTTGAGAGAGGAGAATATATTCTCTGTTACTTTTGATCTTAATCACCACTAGGTGGCGCTGCAGCGCATCAACTTCGATACCGCTGGGCCGACCGCTATAAAAATTTTATACTGACACATTTGAGCATGGAGAATATACTCTGACTTCATTTAGATGTTACTCACTGCTAGGTGGCGCTGCAGCGCATCAACTTCGATACCGCTGGGCCGACCGCTATAAAAATTTTATACTGACACATTTGAGCATGGAGAATATACTCTGACTTCATTTAGATGTTACTCACTGCTAGGTGGCGCTGCAGCGCATCAACTTCGATACCGCTGCGCCGACCGCTATAAAAATTTTATACTGACACATTTGAGCATGGAGAATATACTCTGACTTCATTTAGATGTTACTCACTCCTAGGTGGCGCTGCAGCGCATCAACTTCGATACCGCTGGGCCGACCGCTATAAAAATTTTCTACTGACATATTTGAGCATGGAGAATATACTCTGACTTCATTTAGATGTTACTCACTGCTAGGTGGCGCTGCAGCGCATCAACTTCGATACCGATGGGCCGACCGCTATAAAAATTTTATACTGACACATTTGAGCATGGAGAATATACTCTGACTTCATTTAGGTGTTACTCACTACTAGGTGGCGCTGCAGCGCATCAACTTCGATACCGCTGGGCCGACCGCTATAAAAATTTTATACTGACACATTTGAGCATGGAGAATATACTCTGACTTCATTTAGATGTTACTCACTGCTAGGTGGCGCTGCAGCGCATCAACTTCGATACCGCTGGGCCGACCGCTATAAAAATTTTATACTGACACATTTGAGCATGGAGAATATACTCTGACTTCATTTAGGTGTTACTCACTACTAGGTGGCGCTGCAGCGCATCAACTTCAGGACTATGCAGCGGATCGTCATGAAAATTCATAGCGGCGGATCTCTAAACCTTACTCTGCCCCTTTTAGAGTGTAGGGAAGGGCTTTAAGAGCCTTTGAACACCAGAACGCGCAAAAGAATTTCCAAGAGAATTTCTGTGTGTTCGCGTGTTCCGATGGCTTCTGTTCGTGTTCAGAGGGCAAGTTTTAAAATCCTATGACGCTGGAAAAAGTTTCAAAGTTCCGAAAAAAAAAAAAATTGCCGGATAACCGCGAAACTTTTCGAACGATGTCTTATAAGTGTGGGGAAGGGCTTTAAGAGCCTCTCAACACCAGAACGTGCGAAAAAATTTTAAGTGAATTTCTGCGTGTTAGCGTGCTCCGATTGCTTGCATTCGTGTTTAGAAGGCAGGTTTTAATCCTATGACGCTTGAAAAAGTTTCAAAGTTCCGAAAAAAAAGAGAAATTTTGTGTTCGCGTGTTCCGATGGCATTTCGGCAAAAAATTTCAAAGTCCCGAAAAAAAAAACATTGCCGGATAATCGCGAAACTTTTCGGACGATGCCGTTTAAGTGTGGGGAAGAGCTTCATGAACCTCTGAACACCAGAACGTGCGAAAAAATTTTGCGTAAATTTCTGTGTGTTAGCGTGCTCCGATGGATTGCGTTCGTGTTCAGAAGGCAGGTTTTAATCCTATGACGCTGTAAAAAGTTTCAAAGTTACGAAAAAAAAAAAACTTTGCCGGATAATCGCGAAACTTTTCGGACGATGCCTTTTAAGTGTAGGGAAGGGCGTCGAGAGCCTCTAAACACCAAAACGTGTGAAAAAAAATTTAAGCGAGTTTATTTTATCAAAGTTCAAATATAGTAGTACGAAGAAAAAATTTTGGAAGGACAAAAGTGCGAGACCACGATACCTCGAAATTAATGCGGAAAACTCCGGTCAAACAGCATATGATTTTCGAGGATTACGATTTTGCGCATCGTGGACATATTTGGCACCGGAAGTATCGGCGGAAGTCGACGTCGTTTCCGGCGGCCATTTTTTGTTGATGCAGCACTTTCGCGTTACATGTGGAGCAGGTGGTGTCTGTGAGAAGACAAGAGGATTGGGGTTTCGGCCTCTTTTCCGATTGTTTTCTCATACGGCTTGCAGTTTCAACTAACGGTCACCGTATGGGAATTGCAAGTCGTCGACAAGTCGATCGAGACTTTCTGTCTCGAATTGAAAAGACTTTGAGTGTCCGGCGCCCGACTGGCGCTCCACTCCTGCCTGCCCCGCAATCTCAGTCTTCCACGGCGAATCTTCCAGAGTCTCGGACTGAGTGCCGCAGTCTCTGAAGGAGGAGCGTGTTGAGATGAAGGGTTTTCTGCCCCTGCGTCCGACGCACAAACCGCTCGACGCCCACGTACGCAAACCTCCCGGCGCTGATGCCGGCGGGGACGTCGTGAGTTTCGAACTGCTACCGAACGCGATGACGAGAATCTCTCGCACGTGGTGATAAAACGTGGATCCCGCCGTCGCTGCGGGGTCCGCGCCTCTCCCTTCGGAGAGGCGCGCCACGAGTTCGGGATTCGAGTCGGCTGCGATTCGAACCTTCTCTTTGACGGAGAAGATACCTGGTTGATCCTGCCAGTAGTCATATGCTTGTCTCAAAGATTAAGCCATGCATGTCTAAGTACATGCCGTATTAAGGCGAAACCGCGAATGGCTCATTAAATCAGTTATGGTTCCTTGGATCGTACCTTACTACTTGGATAACTGTGGCAATTCTAGAGCTAATACATGCAGCAGAGCTCCGACCTTCGGGGACGAGCGCTTTTATTAGACCAAAACCAATCGGACTTCGGTCCGTAAACTGTGGTGACTCTGTATAACTTTGGGCTGATCGCACGGGCCCGTCCCGGCGACGTATCTTTCAAGTGTCTGCCTTATCAACTTTCGATGGTAGGTTACGCGCCTACCATGGTCGTAACGGGTAACGGGGAATCAGGGTTCGATTCCGGAGAGGGAGCCTGAGAAACGGCTACCACATCCAAGGAAGGCAGCAGGCGCGCAAATTACCCACTCCCAGAACGGGGAGGTAGTGACGAAAAATAACAATACGGGACTCTTTTGAGACCCCGTAATTGGAATGAGTACACTCTAAATCCTTTAACGAGGATCCATTGGAGGGCAAGTCTAGTGCCAGCAGCCGCGGTAATTCTAGCTCCAATAGCGTATATTAAAGTTGTTGCGGTTAAAAAGCTCGTAGTTGGATCTCAGTTCCAGACGGGCGGTCCACTTACCGGTGGTTACTGCTTGTTCTGAACAGCCAGCCGGTTTCTCTTGATGATCTTCACCGGTTGTCTTGGGTGACCGGCAAGTTTACTTTGAAAAAATTAGAGTGCTCAAAGCAGGCGCGACGCCTGAATAATGGTGCATGGAATAATGGAATAGGACCTCGGTTCTATTTTGTTGGTTTTCGGAACACGAGGTAATGATTAAGAGGGACAGACGGGGGCATTCGTATTGCGACGCTAGAGGTGAAATTCTTGGACCGTCGCAAGACGAACTACTGCGAAAGCATTTGCCAAGAATGTTTCCATTAATCAAGAACGAAAGTTAGAGGTTCGAAGGCGATCAGATACCGCCCTAGTTCTAACCATAAACGATGCCAGCCAGCGATCCGGCTGTGTTCCTCAAATGACACGCCGGGCAGCTTCCGGGAAACCAAAGCTTTTGGGTTCCGGGGGAAGTATGGTTGCAAAGCTGAAACTTAAAGGAATTGACGGAAGGGCACCACCAGGAATGGAGCCTGCGGCTTAATTTGACTCAACACGGGGAAACTTACCCGGCCCGGACACAGGAAGGATTGACAGATTAAGAGCTCTTTCTTGATTCTGTGGGTGGTGGTGCATGGCCGTTCTTAGTTGGTGGAGCGATTTGTCTGGTTAATTCCGATAACGAACGAGACTCTAGCCTACTAAATAGACGTCCCGGTCCACTCTGCCGGGCGTTCTTCTTAGAGGGACAAGCGGCGTTTAGCCGCACGAGACAGAGCAATAACAGGTCTGTGATGCCCTTAGATGTCCGGGGCCGCACGCGCGCTACATTGAAGGAATCAGCGTGTGCTTTCCCTGTCCGACAGGACTGGGTAACCCGTTGAACCTCCTTCGTGCTGGGGATAGGAAATTGTAATTGTTTTCCTTGAACGAGGAATTCCCAGTAAGCACGAGTCATCAGCTCGTGTTGATTACGTCCCTGCCCTTTGTACACACCGCCCGTCGCTACTACCGATTGAATGATTTAGTGAGGTCTTCGGACTGGCGCTCGGAGCGGCCTTCGGGTCGCGCCGGCGTGCCGGAAAGATGACCAAACTTGATCATTTAGAGGAAGTAAAAGTCGTAACAAGGTTTCCGTAGGTGAACCTGCGGAAGGATCATTACCGTGTCGTGCACCAGCACGAGAGCGAGTAAAAAAATCCAAACTCGGAGCCCCACGGCTCCGTTTCGAACGCACGGGGAACGTAACATGAGGTGCCTCGGCTGCCCTTGCCGCCAGACGAGCGGTTGAAGGGGGTGCGCCCTAGGGCGCGCTAGGCTTGAAGAGGCTGTCCCGATAACGCCGGGGACAGTCCGCCTCCTTGGTTCCCCACTTTCCTCCGGCGGCGAGTTTTTGAGGGCTCCCGTCCGCCTCGAGGCGGATTCCCCGCCGGAGCGACCGGTTCGTGACCTCGAACTGCGGGTTCATGACCTTTCGACTCCCCCCCGTGGGGGAGTCCCCGCGGTTGGAAGCGAACCGACATTCAACCTCAAACTTCTCCGGAAACGGAGAATCCTGACAAACTCTCGAAATTGCTAAGGACGAAGGGAGAAATCCCAGAGTCCGCCAGAAACTTGAAACACAACTCTGAGCAGTGGATCACTCGGCTCACGGGTCGATGAAGAACGCAGCCAGCTGCGAGACTTGGTGTGAATTGCAGGACACATTGAGCACTGATTTTTCGAACGCACATTGCGGCCTCGGGTCCTACCCGGGGCCACGTCTGTCTGAGGGTCGGACCTACGCTTGCCGAAGGGGGTCATTCACCCCCTACGTGGTCGCACCGGGAAGCCCTAAAGCGGCTTCTCGCCGACCCAAACCGAGCGCGATCCCCACGCCCAGAAGCGTCCCGCTTAGGACGCCCGGGACGGAGGAGAGGCGGACGAGCCTCCCGGATCCCGGGCCTGCGGTCCGACAGACGCGGAGCGTGCAAGGACGTGACTGGCGAAAGCCTAAACACTTGTCGACCTCAGATCAGGCGAGACGACCCGCT
>JAWZYV010004339.1:0-12253 GCA_038373885.1 Cheiracanthium punctorium
TTCATTATTTTCTGCACAATATTATATTGTTGCTTATATTCTAAAGATTTTTGCACGATTATTTCAAAATTATAAAATTTTCATATTCAAGAATAAAATTAGGGAACCTTTGAAAATCAAATGAAAAGTTTCTTTTATTTCTAAATGTAGTAAATAAATAAATAAAATTAATTTAAGAAAATTGAAAACTGCTCTGTTAAAAAATTTGTGGAATAAGCACAGAAGTGCAGAAACCGTACAAGAGATCCATGTATTGCTATAAGGATTTAATATGATAGTCTGTACCCACCAAGAGATTGTCATTACCAAAAGAGTGTAATTACAAAATTAAAAGTACGAATATATAAAAGTAAAATACCAAAAAATAAAAAAGTTTAATTTTTTAAACAACAGAAAGTAGCTTCGAGGCAGCAACTTGATTGCTCACAAATGACGAAAAAGTATTATTTCTATTATTACAATCTCTTGCTAAAAAAATGATGCAAGATAAGGCATGTGGTCCACTTGAAAAGCTATGACTGCAGCAACTTTTTTTTCTTTCTATGTGATAATCGATAAGATTTTGGATTCTCTGAAGTGCTTAGTTCGAGTGCGTATCGAAAATGCTCAACTGTATTTATGTCAGGAGATCCGGATGGTCACTCTATAAGGTGTATTATTTCAGCTTCAACCATACTAAGTCCAGATGATTGAGGTCTCGCATTATCATGCATCAAAAAATCTGATGTGGACACCACATATCTTCCTTGTACGTCCATTTAATCATAAAAATTTCAGTGCACTTCATCTAAACTTTTTTCATTTGAAAGATATACACTACTATAATAATGACTAGGAATCAGCGATTTCTAGCCAAATATTTGAGTTACCGAAAAGATGGGTTCAGTTTGAAAGATTTATTTTTTGTACTTAATTAGGTGATGTTTCGCCAAAAGCCAGGGTCCCCAAAACCTTTTGAGTGACTTTGTTAAGAAATTACCCATTCGATTGCAGTGAAAAAAAAAAGAGAAGCACAACTATATGCTACAATAGTTCTAACTACAAAATCTCAGCGTTCTGCGGCTAAATTTTTTAGAGTTATCCCAAATAAGTAATTATTTTTGGAGCCAAATTTGGCGATATTTCGGTAACATTTCCCAAGGTCAATGAGAATTGTCAAGATTTTAGGAATGGCCCAAACAATGACTAACTATACTCACAAAACATACAAAGATGTCCATAGACTTTAATGCACATATGGGCAACCGCCGGCCCGCGGGCCGGATGTGGCCCACCACGACTTTGATCCGGCACGCGGAACATATGAAAACCCTGTATAAAATCAATATGAACTATCCAAAATCCCATAAAAATCCCAATTATGCGTCCCGTGCGACTTCACTAACAACATGCAGGTATGGGCAACCTTTGAACTTTTCAAAGGTTGCCCATACCTGCTTTAATGTATTGATATTCTTTCGATCGGTCCGGTAAGTAAACTATCTAGAAGATTGGAAACAAACCGGAAGGTGCATAGCTAGAGATTTGAAAATCACGACTAAACAGTTCTTGAGATTTGTGACTTATATACATGCATACTTTCAGAAATCAGGAAAAGACTAGACAAAATGAAATTGCTGTTGGTCAAGATGGATTCTCCATGCATTTATACGAACATACATACACGCTTACGTTGAGACGTTTCTCAAAAACTCTGTAAAGTTATAGATACTCAAAATCAATTTTTTCCATCAAAATAAGCATCCCGAAATTTTTCGTCTTCACTATACACTTCTATTTACTTCGTACAAGGAAATACACTCATGTCCATAAATTAAAGATAATGAAGTTCAGGCAAAGAAAGAGAAAGAAGCAAAACAAATTTGACTTATTAGGCAAGTTGGAGTGTATAGGCTGATTAATTTTATTTTTTACCAACTATGCGAAAAATTCCTGAGCTGGGAATCGAACCCAGGACTGCCGCATAACGTGCGGGTGCTCTACCACTGAGCTACTCTGGGACGATTCCCAGATGAAATTTCTCTCATTAGAGCCATTGGCATTTATCATCTTCCTCTGCAAACCACAGATAGAACAGATGAAACAATTAATTCGCGACAACTCCATTACGCCGCGGATATTATACATTTTTAGAAAAGTAACTTCAGTAACATTTAGAAAGTAATTTTCTAAAAATGTATAATATCCGCGGCGTAATGGAGTTGTCGCGAATTAATTGTTTCATCTGTTCTATCTGTGGTTTGCAGAGGAAGATGATAAATGCCAACGGCTCTAATGCGAGAAATTTCATCTGGGAATCGTCCCAGAGTAGCTCAGTGGTAGAGCACCCGCACGTTATGCGGCAGTCCTGGGTTCGTTTCCCAGCTCTGGAATTTTTCGCATAGTTGGTAAAAAATAAAATTAATCAGCCTATACACTCCAACTTGCCTAATAACTTGAAAGGTTGGCGGAATCACTTTCTAAAAATGTATAAATTTTGACTTATTTGTAAAGTCTATTTATTAAACAAAAAGTAAAGAGCAAAAAAGATACTATATGTTTGACATAATTAATAAAAATTGCAAGTTTTACTCCCTTGACCAAATTTCATAAAAGAACCTATTTACAAAAAACAGTATAACATGGTTAGTAGGATGGTTAATACGGAGTATGTCTCCCGCACGATGCAATACAGGCCGGACAACGCCCAGACATGCTGAGTATCAAATGATCAATCAGATCTTGGGGAATATTACACTACTCATCAAGCAATGCTCTCCGAAGTTCCGGTAGACAGGTAGGAGGGGGTTGACGGGCTGCAATTCGTCGGTCAAGCATATCCCACACATGTTCTATTGGATTCAAGTCCGGTGAGTATGCTGGCCAATGCATACGGGTGATATCCTCCGATTGAAGGCATTCGTCTACAATGTTTGCACGGTGAGGACGGGCATTGTCATCCATAAACACAAATTCAGCACCCATGGCGCCCCGAAACAAACGTACATGTTGTTCCAGAATGACATCCCGATAGATGTGGCCTGTCATCGTTACACTCTGAACATGCAGGTCAGTTCTGGAACCAAGAATAATTCCTCCCCAAACGAGCCATCCTGCACCACCGTAACGGTGTCTTTCAATGGTGTTCTCTTGGTTGTAATGGGTACCTGGCGCTCTCCAGATGAATGTCCGGCGAGAATCAGACTGCAAACTAAACCTGGACTCGTCGGAAAACATCACAAAAGACCACTGTTGCGGTGTCCACAATGCATGCTCTCTACTCCAGGTTAATCGCAGGCGACAGTGAGTTGCGGTAAGTGGAACACATCTGACAGGCCTACGAGCATATAGACCAATGTGCCCTAAGCGTCTGTACACGGCCTGCCTTGAAACTGTCGTACCGGTAGCTGAAGAGAGCTGACGAGACAGGTCTGATGCTGTACTCCGTCTGTTTCTTTTGGCAGTAACTGCCAAATAGCGGTCCTCATTCGGCGTTGTAACTCGGGGGCGACCTGTGCTGTAACGTAACGTCTACTCACATTACCATCATCTTGGAATCGTTGCCAAAGCCTGGAGATGACACTCTGGGCGATTCCAAGTTCCTCGGATACTTCCAGCTGGGTACGTCCACATTCCAGTCGTCCGATAATTCTGCCACGTAAAACATCATCCAAATGCCTCCTTTGTGCCATAACTATGCGGTTTTTGCACTGAAAGGCTTTCACAGCGCTTGTGAACAATTTTACTTCTTTGCCACCATTCCTTATATACCCCTCTCTTACACTCTCGTCATTGTGACGTACCATCCACGCTATCTGGTGGTTTCCTGTAATTTTCATATTCTTCTTCAAGATATGTGTGATCATTCCACAGGTGAAATTTTTATTTTAGAAATCAATTTCTCTGTGATTCTGAATTATCCTTAATTTATGGACATGAGTGTAAAATGTATTACCAATGGCTATACTGTAACAGAGATGCATCCCTTTTGCAGAGCTCCCAACTCTCCCGTTTTTTTCGGGAGATTTCCCACCACTAATTTTTAATTAGCGGCTTATGCTTCAAATAAGGCCAAAAATTTAATGCAAAATAAAACTGTTTAAAATTGTGGAGGAAAATCTCCCGTAAAAAAACGGGAGAGTTTTCAGCTCTGCTTTTGAATTTCTTCGGTTCGTCAAATAGCCATTCTTAATGAGAGTCAAGTCCATATGTACACTTGATTCTGATTACTTAATTCATACCATTAACCTACCTCGCCAGTAATGTGACCTTTCACCAATGAAAGTGCTGTTATTTCATATATAACTTGTCCTTCATGACATTTTTCATCTGGGATCACGCTCGACTGAAGAGGGACTCGTCGGAAAATAATGTTCTACATTTTTCGGATTGCGCGGTATTTTGAAGTCAACGGAATTCACATTATTTGCCTACATATGCAGTATAAATGAATAAAGCTCATTTTGGACTCTTTCAGATTTCGATAAAGATCATTTCGCTCTGTTTGCTTGACATCTTTCATCTATTTTGCCAAGACAAAAGGTCTTCGAAGTTGGATAACATCGACTATTGACTTGAAGAGCTGTTAACATGATAAAACGGTCGTCATTTCTGTGCTAGTACGTACAAAATTTGCCCTGCTTCACTTCTAAGTATCATTTTTCTTAGAATCAATTTTGCACACTTCTAAGTATCCTTTTTCTTGGAATCAATTTTGAAGTCTTGAAATGACACTTCTTGCAAATCTGAAAGAATCCGCTACACTTTTTATGTTTGAAATCTCCCGATGATTCCCAAGCTAGGAATTTCAGTAGATAGTGTTGTTGCGGCAATTTCAAGTGTCCTTTAAAAAAATAAAACCGGAACAGTTACATTTCGCAGCGGAAACAGCAAAAAAAATAAGTTTCTGCGAAATCACGATTTCTGCAGCTTACTCCTTCTCCAGACCTTCGACGTCATCAACGTTGATTTTCCATATGTTTTAGGTCAATTTATTTAGATAATTTCGCTTAAACCATGTGCTTTTCTAATATTTTTAATCAATGTATTTAAGAATAATTTATTTTTGACTGGAACGAATTCAAAAGATGGGTAATAGGACCCCCAAAGATAGAGTGCACAAGTGTTTGAGTGAATTGAATTCAACTATCCTACAGCAATTGTACTCGGATTTTTTGAGTTGAGCATTCCTCAAAGCTATCATAATAAAAATAATAACCTTCAATTAAATTTTCCCCTTCAGAGAATGAGAGAGTCAGTAGTTTAAGCATGTGACAGATTTGTCTTTAAGCTACTGAAAGACATATCAGTCACATAGTAATCATCTTCATGTACCTTTTAACAATCACTTCAGAATAACAGTAAACTTTCCGACCATGGTACGACAAAAATAAGTATAATTCAGAGAAAGCTCTGGACTATATATTATTGTATTAGAATTGTTTTTTAAATTATTGTTGAAATTTATAGAGAAAAGACAATTGTTAATATAACTCAGTTAAGAAAGGAGACCAACCGTTCTTCCAAAGGCATTATTTACAGGTATGTGAGGAAGATGATTGTGACCTCATTGGTGTGGGATTCTGATTAGTCTTGACGCATCTATTAAGAGCAATCTATTCCTTTGAGAAATTTGTCTTGTTCCATATCCATACAGCCAATCTATATATACTATATATACAGTCTCCATTATCGCTACATGTGTTTCTATTTGAAATGAATAGATGGTCAAATTAAAAATAATATATAATCTGATATTAATAAGGGAAAGGTAATTATACCCTGGTGGAGAGTCCCTGAATTAACCATTGCTTAACTTGACATTGTGGCTGATGGATTCTTTTATTTTACTCTTTTACAACAGTCTGTATATTCTGATTCAAACCAACTCATTGTAAATTTCAATATTTTTTTAATAAAATACACAAAGAGAAACTTAGTTTTTAAGTCAAAATTAACGAGTAATTGCCGAGCACTCAGTTCAGCACAACATCATATTTAACACGCGACTATACAACAGTTAGTGTCAAAAAATTTTCAACTTACAAGGGGAGATCACGACATCGGAAACGCATTTCGGGACGAAACTCAGTATAAATCCTTTAGGAAGCTCACCGCTTAAAATAATAGCGCCCAATGCGGGGTCGATTCGGAGGAAAAAGCCTTTGAAAATTTATACTCAACTGATATACCAATTAGCTTACTTGTTCAGCGTGTAAAATTAGCCTCTATGCAGGGACATTGCTAAAGGGAATGAGTCGGGGGGGGGGGTCTCCTCCCCATAACACTCACAAAATTCTATTAAACTTGACAAAATTAGATACCTAGTTGGCGAAATTTGTGAAAAAAATTTAACGGAAACGACAATTTACTTTCTGTTTCTAGTACACTTGGCAAAATTACGCAAATCCAGTTGTCGAAAGTAAAAAGTTAGTAATATGGTTGATAAAAACATAAGTAAGTTGTTAAAAAGTGAAATTTGACTTGGCATGTTTATCGACATCTCCCCCCCCCCAAAAAAAAAAAGAAAAAAAAGGGAAAAGTTCTAGGAATGACTCTGCCTGTATGGTAGCGCGCTCGCCTTCCACCCAGGGCCTGATAACCGAAAAGGCTTGGGAAACTTCAGCTTCCCTTCGGAATTTGAAGGGGTGCCCAAAAATGACTGTAAAACTTATAAAAACCCAAAATTTTTGTTTTTAAATGATCTTTTAAATTATTGTAAAGATTTTTAATGAAGAAAAGGGAAAAGTTATTTTTAAGTCTTGAAACTTCATGTCACAACATTTCTAAATAGGTTCAGTTTGCGATGTCATGACTGGAACATCTGCTCCAGCTGAAAGAGTTTTTTATTATGGCGAACATTTGGTCGGTAGACAGGAGTAAACTCTCAATATGTTATGTTAAACGTCTTTTAAATATCAAAATTAATTCTGAACTTCCATGTTGTGATTTTTCTGAAGTCATAAAAACAAAGAATTCCCGAAAAAAGTCATGTCTAATGAAAAATATGATTAATAAATAAAGTTTAATGTTCTAGTAAGGTAATGTTTTTTGTTTACTTTTAAAAGTAATTTCAAAAATACTAATATAATTAATGAATAAAATATTTTTATCAAAGGAAAATTTCAAATTAATGAATAAAATGTTTTATTAAAGGAAATCATTAAAACTAATTAAATCAATGAAATTTCCTTTTTATGAATAAAATAATTGAATCGCAGAAAATCATAAAAACATTACTTTTCTAAAACAAAAAGGAGAGAGGGTGGGAAGAAATGAGACTGAGCTTCCCCTCACTTCAGAGGCTAATCGGGCTCTGCTTCCACCTGGGCGACTCGGGTTCGGAACTCGGTCTGGACATTTTTTTCAATTCGTTCGTAATGCTTTTAAACTCAGTGTCGGATGTTTTTTCGTCATGGTAAAAACTTTTATTTTATAATGCGAAGGAATATGTTCTCTCTCTCTTTTTCTCTCTTCTTCAGGCTCATACTCTTCAGACGAGGAATCAGCTTTAACTGGCTCAAAAAATTATTCTTCAGACACTTCGCTAGATGAACAAGCTCCTCATCACTTATCGCATCTTTTTTCAGCCAGACTATTAACAGTAGGGTGGAGTGAAAATGTCAATTTTTTTTTTAATTTTAATATTTCCTGACTCAACAAATGGTGATGTTTGGCTTAAAAGTCACAGAAAAAAAATCCTAGTCCATTCACTGATTGTCTTCAGGTTCCACACTGTGCTCAAAGAAAAGAATGTTAACGTAAAAAGTAAAAAAATCAATTTTTTAAATTTAATTTTAATGTTTACAATAACTTTATTTTCTGACTCAAAAATAGTTCTAACTACTAAACAGTAAAACATTGCCGTTAACAAAAAAAAGAAAGAAAGAAAACATAAACGTCACTAACTTGCAACCGAGCGTCATAAGTTTTGGGGTACATAGCTATTAAATATTTACATATTACTTCATTTTTAAAGACAATTAATATTTAGAAAGCACACTAATACAGAAAAGCAAATTACACCAAATTTATCTTTCGAGTATTATTGACTAATAAGACACTTTACTTTAATCAGTCTTCAATTTTGGAGTCCACATACCGGGTAAAATAATTAACTTTGGTATCAAACTTTGGAAGCTCCTTTCGTGATTTGATACCACAACGAATGTATCCATCTCTGGCTTCTGCTCCACATGTTACCAATGATGCTTGTGTTAGTAGTCTTACATGCCTTTCTACTGCTTGAGAATGGCAAGGGAGCTTCTCTGTTTCAAATTCTGAACCGTTTCTGATCATACTTGCTAAGTCTTCGTCATTGAGGTTCATGGTAGCTGGTGGTTCCAAAGGATTGTCCCAGTGAATCATCTGAAAATACTCCTGCTTCGAAATTTATATTTGGAAGATCAAATTGGCGTATTTTTCCCTTCCAGTCAGTTTTTCTTGCTTTTAATATTCTTCTTAGGGCAAGTTCTCGAATATGTGATCATTCATCAAACAGCGTTGCCAACAGAATATTTTCAGAATGAGCAAAATAAGTTCCTCTGAATAACTTCATAAGTGTATGACTTAAAATCTTCTGGCAAGAATGAACTTCTTTTCATCATTCAGTGCTCCATGAATGTAGCTCCAAGGATTTTCTTTATTTCAAACCAGGATGGGACGTAAACTTTCATCACATAGTCTACTAGGAGTTTAAAGCATTGGTTCGGCAGTTGACACTTGCAGGCGCAGTATTCTGTTCACTGTAGTGCGTCTGCTTGAATTTGACATCCTTTCTGGACTTCTGTTTTCCAAATCTGGATGGCACTGTCCCGAGCATACTGCCCTAGAAATATCGGCTCGGTACTTTTGATCTGTACTGAGGTCTTTTTTACCAATTTCAGGCAGAGCAACAGGAATAGAAACAAAATTTGTTACAGAAGGGGTTTCGTATGTTTCCACAGATTTTCCTATTGTTCCGGAAAACTGGTGTGGCTCAGTTGTTTTTTCGTCAATCTTATGGAAAAGGTGGCGAAGAGGTAGTTCATTAGTATGCAACAAGCATACAAACCAGTGCAATTTATGGCCAACAAAGATTTCAAGCCGTCTAACTATGTCATTTTTCTTCCCAACGTTGACTTTCGTTCCAGCCCCCCCAACGGCAGCAAGATCCGAAAGTGTAATCTCTTTCTGTGTAACGATGTTGATGAAGCTGCAAGTAATATCAGCACTACAGCCTGAATCGGAGTCACATGTTCTATGTGAACAGAACCAGTTTCTGACAACATAACAATATGCTCTTCCACAGCTACAGGCGTATATAAAGAGCTTCTCTTCTTGCATTATAGTTTCGTCCTTTCTTCCATTGAAGTATATGGCGTACAAAGACTGTTTTACTTGTGTAGAATTAAGTTGTGATCGTATCTTTTAGAGATGAGTTCGGGCTCATTTTTTGAAGCCCGAGCCCGCCCGAGCCCGAGGACTTTTAATCCGAGCCCGCCCGAGCCCGAGTAATATTATTAAAGTTGGAGCCCGAGACCGCCCGAGCCCGAAATTTCAGCTAAAGACAAATAAAATGAACTACTTCATTAATAGGATACAATAAATTTTGGAGCTTCACACACCTTCTAGTCCCCGTGCCGCTATTTTTTAAAATAAGTACGTCTATTTATCCCATGAATCACTTTTTAAAATCTGTTTCAAGAAGTATGTTCAACAAAGGAGAAATTTTTCACGAGCCCGAGCCCGCCCGAGCCCGAACGCAATCGTGAATTACAGAGCCCGAGCCCGAGTCGGGCCCGGGCTCGGGCTCGGGCTTTCGGGCTCGGGCTGAGCCCGTCTCATCTCTAGTATCTTTCATCACAAGTTACATCACAAGTCTTCACATCTCTTTCATCACAAGTCCAGTTATAATTTTTAATAACTGGAATTACATCTTGGTGACTTACATCAGGCAAGGTGGCTTTCTTCCAAATTCTTTCAATGTCCAAAGAAATAATTTGGATGATCTTTCTTACTGAAGGAATCTTCTTGTTCCCCTAAGCTTCCACAACATATCATTTTTGGGAATAAGAAATGCTTCATTAAATAAGAATACGTTGGTAATACTGTATCTCTCAATTGTACTGGAATTCCGAAAACACTACAAAACGTTTCACTTCTAGTTGTGGCCATATTTAAATTCAAAACTCCGTATTATTTTGTCAAATATAAATCAAAATTAATAAAACGTATCGCTTCAATAGCATAGCTTCGTATCACTAATTAGAAACAAGTGGTTGAACCAAAGGCAATCGCAAAAACGAATCATTCCACACAATAAAAGTCTAGTAGATTTTAGAGTATAATTTGCCTTTTTTATGTACAAAAAGCCATTTCTGGATCTGATATCTGGCAGTAACGTTTCAATAAAATAATTTATTAATGAGTTATTTTATTCATTAACATTATTTTACAAATTAATTAATTATTTAGTAAAATATTAAATTAAAAAAATATTTTTTACATAAAAATCATTAAAAACTTGAAGAAAAGCCAATATAAATATTCACTTGAGATGTGGAATCTCAAGATGTCAACATTTTAAGCTGAAATTTGGAGACAATTGGTTTCAGCTAGTTTGGCACCATATAATGACTCAGGCAATGTGAATTTCGAAGAAAAGTTTTTTCGCTCCACCCTAATTAACAGTGAATTTGTGAATTTCCACACCCACCGAGCTTCGTGAGAAATTGAAGTCGAACATTACGATACTATCAATTTTTATTCTTTAAGCAAAGTTAAGCAAAGTCCATTGCATCCGCTATTTTCAATTTCGGATTTTTACTGTGTATATATTCTTCAGAAATTTCATCTTCAGCAGTTTCCACATCAATATTAATATCTTTACTCACAGACATTTTTGCTCAAAAAATTTTCAAACTATTTGTATCATACTTAACATGTATTTAAAGCGATGAATTACGGAACAATAAGAATGCCGAAAAATCCAGAAATCAGCTGACAATCTGGCCAGAGGTTATTCTGTAATAAAAGTGATAAAGCTACCAAAAACTCATATACAATAGTATATTTACCAAAATTTGTTTTCCTATTTGTCCCTCGTTTCTTAGGAACAGCCTTTATACCCAATAGAAAAACAGCTGCTCTCCAAGAATGACATAAATATTGGGTGGTCGGAACCGGTATGGTAGAATTCAAAAGAAAGTTTTATGTGTGTGTGTGTCTATTTTAAGCTGTTAATTAGATTTTGTTATTTGAAAGTATTATATCATCATAACTACTAGCATTTTTGCATTTTAAAAAGCAAACTATAATTAAATATTTAACATTTAAGATACCTTTTTTCTAAACTAAATTAATGATGTTTGTAAACAATAAGATTTAACTGTAAAAATAATGAACTGAACGAATGGAAAAGAAGATGAAAGTGCAGAGCGAGTTCCAAACACGAATCGCCCTCTTGGAAGGGTAGCGCGCTGCCATATAGGTTAATTCTACCCGCTGAACTAGTAAGCTCATTGGTATATAAGTTGAGTATAAATTTTCAAAGGCCTTTTTTTTCGAATCGACCCCCATTTGGACGCTGTTATTTTAAGGGATGAACACCCTTAATGACCAATGTGTAGCACAGTGGTTAAAGCCACTGACATTGGGAGATGGCTCAAGTGGAGGAATAGGGTTCTGTCCTTTCACGGGACCGTCTGTCTAGCGGTCTGGAGTTTTGGGTGTTTTCTAAAGATGTAACGTGAATACGCGCTAGATACCCGGAAAAGTCCTCCCCCAAGGCATTTGTACCCCTTGTGTTTTTCCTTTCTCTGACGTGGATTTATAGGCGGTTCCTCGTGAGCGAGCACACAAATCCGAATACATGTTCCAACACAACAACGACAGCAACACCCTTAAGAAGTTATTATATGAAGTTTCGTCCCGAAGTGCATTTCCGATGTCGTGCACTCCCCTTGTTAAGTTAGTTACTTTACAAGTCGAAACGTCAATATCATTACTTTTTACTTTCTTACAAGGAATTCTATATTTTGTTCTATTTTCTAATACTTTTATCAGATCTGTTATTTTAAAAAGTAATTTTATGTAATAGTAGTTATTTTAAAAAGTCGCAAGAAAAAGTCTACATTATTTTTTTCCGTGTATAATTTTTAATTAAATTTGCTGCTAGTAGTCAGGTGTGCAGTTAAAGGCATTTTAATTTCGTTTCAGAGATTATCGAATGTCAGAAATTCTGAAAGCAAATTAAATACTAAATATGGACGTCGTACTGCTTGATTCGAGTTAT
>JAWZYV010004340.1:0-12174 GCA_038373885.1 Cheiracanthium punctorium
AAAAGTCAGGGAAAACGAAATTTAAAAACGAGCGCGTGAGTCGTAAGGAAGTTCAAAAGTAGCCGTATAAAATGGGCTTGGCACTTTGTGACAGCTTGACGTACTTCATCACGGGAGTTTACGAACACAACAGTTTTCCATGACTTTGAGGTTATCTGGCGGGGGTTTGCCACGATGGAAAAGTGTCTGGCAAGGGATAAAGTAAGGCGACCCTATTTCTAAAAAGTATTTTGGGGACAAATCAAGCATTGTCCTCGAATCCAAGGAAAACTTGGGGACAGTAGAAAGTATTTTTGGGGACTTATTCGAGGACGCAACATATTAATATGTATACCAGTATAATACCCATACTTTAAATCTTGAATGACTTTGATACTTAAAAATGAACTCTAATAGCTCTTTACATCAATTATGTATTCTTATTTCTAATAAATGAATGGAAGTATTTCATCCATTTATAAATATTTATACAAACCAGAAATAGGAAAGAAACATCATGCTTAAATATGGCAATTTATTCAAATTTTTACGCTTGGCATAGTATTTGTAATTTTCAGGAGACATTGCTTTTTACATTGGCTCATTTTGTGGTCATTTTTTATGAAACTTTTTATACCCTCTAAAGACAGTATTCGGGTGTAAGAAAAATTTCGTATTTTAATTTCATATTTAAAGCATGGTTCTTCATGAAAAGTGATTCATCATTAACAAAACTGAAATGGGAAATTTGGCTCATAGTCGAATACTTTTTTGAATGTCTGTACACGCTACACATACAATGACAACAAACATTTTCATGAGATCGAATTTCATTGTATCTCTGAGTAGAAGGCGCTTTTAGTTGCTTTATTTTTCTTATTTCTTGAGTTTTTCCTGAAATAAATAAACTAAACGGAAAGTTTCAGGGAAAAAAGTACAAATCTTTAAATTTGGGGAATGTTCGTGTCCTCTAGAAATCAAGGTATTTTTGGGGACAAAGTAACAAAAAATATCTATATTTGGGGACTGTCCTCGAATTTCGAGGACGTATGGTCACCTTAGCCCTTAACCCATTTATGCCTAGTGTCCCTTTTTTGGGACGGCATTTTTGCTATTAGTCAAAAACGTTATTTCTTTTTCCTAGCCTTTATTCATGAGTACTGAGCCTCAACTCAACAAAATATTTTAACATGACCAAGTAGGATGTTGATATTTCGATTTTTATGCATAATGATTTTAAAAGAAATCATCCCTTGTTCAAGAAGTTGACATCAGAAATATATCTATTATTTCTGTTATCCGTAAAAATCGAAGAAAGTCGCAAAAATATCCAGGCAATAATGGGTTAAATGCATAGCGATGCATATATGCATCGTATTTTTCAGTGCCGGATTAGAGTAGAAGCCAAATTTCTTACGTCAGTTTCATATATAAAATATAGTTTTTTTTAATAATAAATGATTCATATGGATTTATTCATATGGAATGATTTATATGATTCATATCGTGAGTAATAAAAGTTTCACATAATTCTTTCAAACTGTTTGTCCTTGGAGAAATAAATTAGTTATTCATAAAACTGATATAAGAAATTTAACTTATACTCGTGGCTATCGTGCGAACGAGAAAAAAATTCTTGCATTTAAGGGTTAGATAAAGTGATTTCTAGTATTGGGAAGAAGAACCTATAAAAAAATGAAGCTTTATGAAATGACGAAAATATTCTGCAATTTTATACACCTGTTACCTGCCAAAGCCACGGTCCTCCAAACTTGAGAGTGGCCGATGGTTCCTACCTCTGTTGGGGGGTATGCGCAGCGAAAGTTTCAGCTTTTATACTATGACGAAGGTCTGGCGGTCGCTGCCTCCTAGACTATATATAAAGAGTTGAAAAGTCTTTCCCCCCCCTCTCTCTTTAGACCGTGTGCTTCAGTGGTAGCGGCCCCTGCGACATCGCCACGTGCGACGGTAAGTCCGCCTCGTGCCCCAGCGGATCGGAGGCCTCCGAGGGGCTCATCTGCTCCACCTACGACGAGGAGCGGCCGGAGCCCCTCGTCTGCCAGGGCGGCCAGTGCGAGACGCCCCTCTGCACGGGGTTCGGCATGGAGCCGTGCACCTGCGCCCCGGGAACGAGCCGCGACTGCGTCTACTGCTGCCTCAAGGACGGGAAGTGCAGGGCTACCGGAAGCGAGGTGACTATCGTGGAAGGAAGGAACTATTCCCTGCCTGACGGAACGGAATGCATGGGAGGGACGTGCATGTGAGTAGTATTTTTTTCCCTTTTCCCCTACGATGTTTTTCCTTGCCATCGAGTGTTCACACACTTGCCTGTAAAACTTCTTTCTAGCACTTTGAAGAGCACGCTTTTCAGAATGGTACAGAACAAGGTTTCTTAAACTTTTTGGAGTGGGGAGTGTGATGCAGATCACATATTTAATTTTATTAATCATTTAATTTGGCTTTCTTTAATGTAATCTATCCAAAATCATGAATTCTAAATCACTTCTGTTCTCATTTATCTGCCATTTCGACTTTTAAATCTGTATTTTTGCTTTTCCCCGTATGCACTATTCTTAATTGTTTCTCTTCAGACCGTGGAGCGTTGTGCTAAAAATAGATTATATAGCGTCCGTTTGCAAAAACAACGTACTTTTTGGTTTCTTCTCTTGGCATTCTGCTGGCGTAAGTTATTATTTGTTGCCCTGCGACATCTTTAAAATTATTGGCTCGCGATTACGTCATTTTTAATTTTATTGGATTAACTGTCAGGGTTGCTCTGGAATGGGCGTTATTGATCTCAGCCAGGTGTTTGTTCTCGCCAATGTGCAATTCTTTTGTGGGGCCCCACAAGCATTGAGCAAATATCACAAACGCGCGAGTGAAACTGTCAGTTTCTTCACTTGTACTGTATTATACTATTGCAGTTTTAGGCCATTAACTTTTGAATTTTAAGACTTACAACAATGCGAAAATTTTAAATAATTGACAAATTTAAAAATATAATACAATTCTAAAAGTAAATTCAAACATTAACTATAGTCTGTCCATTAAGTGCAGCCACTTTTAAGCTCACTGCTGAGGAAACCTGCTTATTTCTAACTAGATTAACATAATGGTTATATGTCGAGGATCAAGTATCAATGGGAAGAGTGTGCCTGTTTATATTTAATTATTTTATTAAATCTTGGATAAATAGTGAAAACATCAGGACAAAGCACCTCTTCAATATTCTGCAGATTTGATCGCACTTTTATGATAGTTAACGACAAAATTGCTCTTAAAGATGAAAATGTCATAAAAATATTATAATAAGCTAAAGAAATGTAAAAATTTCCAGCATTTTTGGCAACCCCTACTACAGATCCCGAGACCCCGATTGGGGTCGAAACCCACAGTTTAAGAAACTCTGATATAGAAGACCTACTGGATAGGCAGTTTAACTGCATCCAGTTGGATGCAGTTAAACTGCATCCAACTGGATGCAGAAAAAAGGGCATCCGTTGCCATCGATCCATTTAACTACCCACAGCATAGTGCCAGAAGTTTAAGAAGTTTTCTGACACAGCCGTCTGTGCGGCTGCGAATTGAAATTAAACAAATCAAGCCATGATTGGCTAATTTCGAAAGTTTGCGCATGGTATCAAAATAAAGAATTTCAAAATAAGCGCCGACAGACGAAGATGAGAAGTCCGTTAAAAATTACTAAAGTTACTCGTTAAAAGTTGCAACAGACCTAATAAAATATAGTACATCTGGGCTCATTACATGAGGGGCGCGATAAACGCGCCAATTAAAGCTGGAAAAATATCCAAAGATCTTGCATTTTCGCGTATGCATCATCGTTATTTTGCAATCCTGGCAAAACGTAAGTAAAAGTGCTATTGTTATTACGCTATTTTTCACTTCTAGTTGTTAGCGTTCGCAGCGTAGCAATAGTGTCTATTCTCGTACCGCATACGTTAGCATATAATATAAACAGATTTGTAGCATTACCAGAAATTTTAAATAGTTTTACTTTGTGAAATTAAAGCTGTGATGACGTCACTTTCGCAGGCCGAGTGATGACGTCAAAGCTTGGTGACGCAGGACTTGTAAGGCTTTTCTATACCCAGGAGGCGTTGGTTCAGCTGAGTTGGGAACCACTGCATTCATTAGTTGTACTGACTCATTATTGCTCGTCTCTGTTTAAGGTCTGGAAAATGCACCTCTGTGTTTGAACTGTCCGTCCACAACTTCACTGTCCTCAAGCGCCCCAGATTTCCTTTCGAAGCCAGCGGAAGCACACACCTGCATCAGACGTTAGCTACGCTCATGGGTACTCTCCTCTCGCTGCTGGTACTCTTTCTATGGCAACCGGAACGCACAGTCACATGGGCTCCTCTTCGACTGTAACGCTCCAAGTTCGCATTGTGCAGACTATAAATTGTCACACATTTTAACTAAATGAACATCAAAAATAAAAATTCTTACTGAACAAAAATAGTTTGGTATGGACTTATTTTATCGAGTGTTCCAAACTGTTTGATCACAGCAAACCTCTTTTTAAACTATTGACTCTAGCACAGTGGTTCCCAACCTTTTTTCAATCGCGACCCCTTTTAGATTTTTCAAAACTTTCGCGACCCCCCCCCCCCAATCTGCCATTTTTGACCAATAAAAAAAATTAATAATGAAAAAATACATCTTGAGATTGAAAATTTATATCTTTTTAATACGTACTGATTTTTAATAGGATGACTGAGGCTGAATTTGACTGACAAGTTTGGCTATTCTTGGCTGAATATTGGTCAAAGTCAATCGCATGTCATCTTAGACATCTAATTTATTACTGGCTTTTGTCTTCTTCTGCAAAAGAGTTGAAAATCCAACTTCACGCAGATAAGTGTGGATGCAAATGGCGTTAATATCTGACACGAAAAATTATCGGATATGAGGAACGCACAGCACACCAAAATTGAGTTAACGGTTTTTCTTGGTATAAACTGGCGGAGGAGTCATTTTGCAAATTCAAAAATTCACCCTGCACTTCATCAGGAAGATCGACGACATCTAAAGATGTGTGAAATGGATTTCGCACGATTCAGATTGAAAGGGCTTCAAGGTGGCTACTAATTACACCTTTAAATTAATTGCAATTCCTATTTCCGATTCTTCTGTCTTAATGCATGGGTTCTCAAGCTTTAGTTAACACTCCCAGATTCACCGACGTCAGTTTTTGTAGCTTTGATACTAAAGCCCTGACGAGAATAAGGATTTTTTCTTTCCAAAGGAAAAGGGAGAAATGGTGTCTCATGGCAAAGAAACGTAAAAATAGTTTACTATTAATTTCCTATAATTTCCTATTCCTCCCTATAAATTAATTTCCTATTCCCTTACTATTAATTTCCTACGGCGACCCCCAGGTTGGGAACCACTGCTCTAGCATAACGTGACCATTCATTTTTTCCTTCAAAACCGGACATCTACTACCTTTTTGGCAATAACGTATTTATTTTCTTCCTCAAAACGGGACATCGACTGCTTTTTTAAGTAATAGTGCAGGGAGACTGAATAGACAGGTCTGGGTATCTTTTAGTTGTTCAGAAAACGCGCAAAAAAGTTTGTGTGAATGTTAATCTCAAAACGAAATGAAAAACAAAACTTTGCTAAAACGCACCCCAGCAAACACGAACAGGTTCTCTGAACGTCTATTTACGTTCAGAAAACGTCTTCTGAACGTTAATAGATGTTCAGAGAACCTGTGTGTGTTTGCTGGGCATATACGATAAAAAATAGTGCAAGACGTACAATTCGGGGTGTACAAGGGGTAGGCCCGTCTTCGACTTCAAAAACACCATCCGATACAAGGCAGGATGGAAGGTCGGAAAGTGAGAAATGTAAACAAAAGGTCACCCAAAAACAGGAAGTTGTCATTCGGAAGGGAAAAAAAAATCTTAGAAAACCAGAGTGCAAATAAAGTGGAGATCGGGGGAGAAAAAAAAGTTTGTCTGTCTGTCATTCTGTCGTTCTGTCATTCTGTTCGTGACTCTTTTTATGTTCAAGCATCACGTAAAAACGACTGAAGCGAATGATATGAAATTGGGTGTCATGATAGGTGGTCACTCAACTTAAAACATAGGCATCCAATTTTTAAAAAGTCTTGATTGGATTTTGAGATTTTGCGAAAATCCTTTCAAAGTGCGTACATTTGTGTTCGAGCATCACGTAATAACGACTCATACGAATGATACGAAATTGGGTGATAGGATAGGTGGTTGCTAATCTTAATTTATAGGCGTTGAATATTTAAAATATTTTGATTACATTTTGAGATTTTGTGAAAATTGCTTTAAAATGCTAAATTTTGGACCAGCAGCACGAAAAAAAGACTGCAGGGAATGAAACGCAATTTTGTTAACATGGTAGGTTGTCACTCCACTTAAATTCTAGGCTTCCAATTTCTCAAAAATATTGATTAGATTTTGAGATTTTGCGAAAATTATTTCAATATGCGTGAATATTCGTTCGCGCATCCCATAATTACGACTCAAGCGTATGAAATGATATTACTTAGTGACTCTCTAACCTGTAATATTTTAACAATACATGAAAATTATAACTTCTCTTTCTTTACTTTGGCAACATACTCCATCCATTCTGTGTACTCCTACAATGCTGACGAAAGTTCTTGCTTTTTGGAAATTTGCATTCACTAACCCGTCAACGACGGGTACTTCAGCTAGTATCAAATAAAAAACATTCAAAACTAACCTTTAAACAGTGCTTTTACTTCCTTGTGAAGCAGAATGACTTTCCCCTGCGCCAGAAGAGGGCGCTTTTGAACTCTAATCCTTTTTTTTTTTTTTTGCATTTCAGATGCAGCGAAGGCTTCGATGTAAACTGACGTGAAAAAGGGGTTTTCCCCCTCTGATAACAGAATCTAAATGTCCTTTGTTAATGTTGTGTAAGATGTGTTAACCCAGAAATAAATTGTGTTCGTCCTTAAGACACTCGCTTAGATCATTCAAACAGTTAGCTGGAAACAGAAAATCGACAGAAAAGCTACCAGGGCAGGTAGGCTAGATCTTTTTTATGAACTGTATTCTTTTACCTATATCAGAACTGAAATTTGAAAGAGGTACAGTATAACAATTGTTTCACCTTGTACGGAGTATAAGGAAGTAATGGGATCGCGAAAAATTTCGGAAACCGGATTTCGACGAAAAAACCGATTTTCACTGCCTCTAAATTTACTTTTGAGAATTTTTGCGATGCATCTCATGGTACGCATGCATGCACGTTCATATAAAAGCATGTATAACTTATTTTTGACTGACCGCGAGTCCATTTTGACCACGTTTTCTGTGCCGTGTATACGTTACGTACGTAAGTAACTCGCATATCTCAAAAACAATGGGTCTTAAAATGTTGAAACTTTATATTTAGGATTGTTGTAACATGTAGGAGTTGTGCATCTGCCCGTTTGGTTCCATTCGACTGGATAGTTTATCTACAGGGTCTCCCAAAAGATTCGAAATGCATTACGCTCGCTCTATGGGTCGAAATTCATTAAAGCGTATTTTAGTGGTATTAGGCTATTTTAAACGACTCAGAAGTGATATATGCTGTTAAGGGTAACAAAATGAATTTTTCCATCGAAAAAAGTGTATCATTTATAGTGCTGCTACAGGAACACTCGAACGACTTCCAACAATTTACGGTCCATGACACTTTTAGGGGCACTCATCCATTTTAAGTACAATACCGCCCTATCCTATAGTTAGGTAAGGGTCCGACCACGGTCACGTGCTTCCCTCAAGAATTACGCCAAAAGTCGTCAAGCTTGGTGACTTTTGGTGTAAGTGTGTACGTATTTAACTCTCAAATCTCAAAAACTATGAGTCGTAGAAGTTGAAATTTCATATATAAGATAATGTCTAGTTGTGCATGTCGATTTTTGGTTCCAATCTACTAGAGAGTTTATTGACCGGACCACCCAAAAAAATTTCAGTACATTAATGTATATGGACATCTTCAATATATTATATCTAGTCAGTCATTGTTGGGTCCATGCCCAAAATCTCGTCCTCTGACATAGACCTTGGCGAGTTTACGAAATATCGCCAAATTTGGCGCCAAAACTAAAAACGCCAAAACTCTAAAAATTTTAACCGTAGAATGTTGAAATGTTGTATTTAGAACTATTGTAACATCAAACTGTGCATCTCTTTTTGATTGCAATTGGCTGGGTCATTAATTTGCAAGGTCAGTCGAATGACTTTAAATACATTAAGGTGTATGTATACATTCAATTCATTGAATGTCTGTGGTCCATGACTACTTTGGCTGTCAGCAAAATCTCGCAAACTATCTCAAGATTGTCGGCTTTTTGGCGGAATATCGCACAATTAAGTGTCAAAAACAAATCTTTCGAATTTAACCAGCTGGGCAATATCGGAAATATTCAACTAGAAATCGCTCAATCTTAGTATTACTGCAGTATTTTATCTCTTTCAATTCAAACAAAATAAGTTTAGATGAAGTGCGCCGAAAATATTTTTACTTCCTTGTACGTAGTATAAGGAAGTAATGTGATCCCGAAAAATTTTGGGGGCCAAATTTCGACAAAAAAAAAACGATTTTGACTACATCTAAATTTAATTTTAAAATTTTTTTCGAAGCATCTCATCGTAGGCTAGCAAGCACGATCCTATTAACGCGTCTGCAACTCATTTTGACCAGCGGCGAGTCTACTGTGGCCAGTTTTTCCATGCCGTCTGTACGTACGTATGTATGTAACTCGCATATCTCAAAAACTGTTGGTCGTAGAATGTTGAGATTTGATATTTAGGATTATTCTATGATCTAGTTGTGCACCTCCCCTTTTGGTGGCAATCGAATGGATAGTTTATGTACAGGACCGCCCAAAAGATTCGAAATACATTACGCTCTATGGGCCGATATTCATTAAACTCGCCTAACTCAAAAGCTATTAGGCGTAGAATGTCCAAACTTCATATTTTGGATACTTGCAACATCTAGTTGTGCACCTCCCCTTTCGGTTCCATTCGACTGGATAGTTTATCTACAGGACTGTCCAAAACATTCGAAATACATTACGCTCAATGGGCCGAAATTCATTAAACTCGCATATCTCAAAAACTATTAGGCGTAGAATGTTGAAACTTTACATTTAGGATTGCTGTAACATCTAGTTGTGCACCTCCCCTTTCGGTTCCATTCGACTGGATAGTTTATCTACAGAACCGCCCAAAAGATTCGAAATACATTACCTCTATGGGCCGAAATTTATCAAAGCGTTTTTTAGAGGTATTGGGCTATTTCAAACGACTCAGAAGGGATATATGCTGTAAAGAGATAGAAAATGAATTTCTCCATTAAAAAAAATGTCTTTATCATTTATAGTTCTGCTACAGGAACACTCAAAAGATTTCCAATACATTACGGTCAATGGCAATTATAGGGGCATTCATCCATTTCAAGCACAATACCGTCCTACCACATAAGTTAGGTAATGGTCCGACCACGGTCACGTGCCTCCCTCAAGAACTATGCCAAAAGTCGCCAAGCTTGGCGACTTTTGGTGTACGTGTGTGCATATTTAACTCTCAAATCTCAAAAATTATTATGAAATTTCATATATAAGAATGTTGTAACATCTAGTTGTGCATCTCGATTTTTGGTTCCAATCTACTGGAGGGTTTATTTACAGGACCACCGAAAAGAATTTCAGTACTTTAATGTCTATGGACATCTTCAATATAATACAACTGTAGACAGTCATTGTTTGGGACATTCCCAAAATCTCGCCGTCTGCCCTCGACCTTGGCGAGTTTTGGCGAAATATAACCAAATTTGGCGATAGTCAGTCATTTGGTCCATGCACAAAGTATCGCCATTTGTCATCGTTCTTGCGAGTTTTGGCGAAATATCGCCAAATTTGGCGATAATCTGTCATTGTTTGGTTCATGCTTAAAATCTCGCCAAATGTCGTCGACATTGACGAGTTTGGCCGAAATATCGCCAAATTTGGCGTCAAAAATTATTTCGTATTTTTTAGAACTATTGTAATATCTAACTGTTTTCAATATCTTTTTTGACAAATCGACTGAGAATTTATTTACAGGGTGAGCCAAATGACTTTAAATATTAGGTTGTAACAAAAGTTTCCCGCCACCGCAAACTTCGTCAGCACCCAGTTCTCGTTGGCGTATTGGCTCCTATTTTGTCAAACGATTTTTGGCATTTGAAAGAAAGAGGTTTACTTTATAACACTGTGTTGTGAAATCTGTAAAAAATAGAGTTATCAATAAGTATAAGGTGTCTCAAATAGAACCATCACTCTAGAGGATTAGAACCATCATTTACTTCCAGTTGTGTTGTAAAACGTTAGCTACAGAATATCAACGAATTATGAGTACAGCTTTAAGTACTATGATTGTATCATGTGACACTGTGCAGGTTTGGTACCGAAAGTTCAAAAACAGTTATCTAAGGAGTTAGAAGTTAGTATTTCAGGCAGATATGGCGGAGAACTTTCGTTACAACCTGATACATTGAGGTGTATGGATGCATTCAATTCATTGAAAGTCTGTGGTCAATGACTACTTTGGCTATCCCCAAAATCTCGCAGACTATCTCAAGTTTGTCGGCTTTTGGTGAAATATCGCCAAATAAAGTGTCAGAAGAAAATCTTTCAAATTGAACTCAGCTTGGCGATATCGAAATATTTGGCTAGAAATCGCTAAACCTTACTATTATTGATATATTATCTCTTTCAAACAAATAAGTTTAGAGGAAGTGCGTCGAAAATATCATTGATCTAATGGACGTGCAAGGAAGTCATGAGTTGTCTACATCAGATTTTTTTTAATTTGTTGGATGACTTCTTCAACAACTCTCTTTTATTTGACTTTATTAAACTTCAAGGCTGGTGCTTTACTGTGCTTGCGTCGAAAGCGTACTGACATTATTAATGACTATGTCATTTTAACTAATGACTGTGTCATTTAACCCTTTGAGGCGCAACCCTTTCCCAATGCTGAAAAAAGGGCAGCCGTTGCCATCGCTCGACTTAACTACCAGCAAGATGGCGGACGATCGAAACGTTCATCGCGTGCCACAGATCGAGAGACCCTTTATTGACTACAGCTGGCTGTGCCCGCGCACAGCCAGCTGCGTCAATAAAGGGTCTCTCGATCTGTGGCACGCGATGAACGTTTCGATCGTCCGCCATCTTGCTGGTAGTTAAGTCGAGCGATGGCAACGGCTGCCCTTTTTTCAGCATTGGGCAATCGATCCAGCTGTTTTCGCATTCTTCCATTTTCCAGCAAATGCCAGTGCTGTTAAAAATAAGTGACATTTTTTTTACCGGAAATGACGTGCTAAAAAGTAAAGGATTCTCGTGGAGCTAGGTCACCCGCAACTATTTTTATAGAAATCAAATCTATTCTCCGTAACTTGCAACAGTCAGAACGTCAGAGTTTGGTGTTCCCAGAGCGGGATCACTGCGCGTTAAAGGGTTAAGACCCCTTTTTATTGAAAATTGTCCCAAAAATGTGACATAAAAGTAAGATTAAATTGTCGAGTATTGAATTGCTTATTTCTTTATTGTGCAATGTCTTATGCTCCTGAATTCTGTATCCCTCAATAAATATTTATCTACCTAACTGTAACTGTGCTCGCGCACGCATTCTTTTTACTTCTATACTTTTTTCCTTCTATGTGTTACATTGTTATGGGATGTGCCTGTTTCTTCCGTACTAATTTGATAAAGTAGATGTTATGCTAAAATCCCACGCTTACTACGTTTGTGCCATAATTCTGCTAACATTTCTAAAAGGTTCTGGACACCCGATGGATTCATTAATTTATTGGCTGATTTTTAACGTTCGTTTCGAGGCTGCCTCCTTCATCCTCAAAATGGCTACTGGAAATTTGCGAATTGAAACGCTGAATATCATAAAATGAAGGATGCATCCAGAATAACTTGTCAAAGGTGTAAACGCATCGGGCACTGGGCTGGAGAATGTGAAAGTGGAAAAAATAATAATTTTAAACATTAGCCTAATAGCCTGGGATTCTTATTCACTCTGGGTGACTCACCAATAGGGTTACCAGGCGAAATACAGCAGCCCCACTCGCCTAAAGTTCTCTCAACACTATCCATTAACGAAAAGCAAAATTTTTGGTGTG
>JAWZYV010004342.1:0-11881 GCA_038373885.1 Cheiracanthium punctorium
GTAGATAATTGGCCTTAATCCTACAACAACAACAAAACTTTTTGCCCTTTCCTCAGTGATAATCCTAACTATTGTCACTGAGGAAGGACAAAAAGTTTTTGCTCGAAACAGCTGTATGGCAGTAAAAATAGGTGTTATTTTACATTTTAAAGCAAGTCAAGAATTTGCAGCTCTTGCCACGGCGCCCTCGATTGGTAGAAAAACCCAGTTGCTACCGCGTAAAGACTTTTTACAGTTAATCAACTGAAAGAAAAAAAATGATCCAAACAATGAACAAAACGCGCAAACTAATGCAATTTTTTTCTTTAAGTTCAACACATGAATATACAGAAAGCTCAGTGAAAGTAGTTTTTTTTTTTTTTTTTTTTTTTTTTGTCGCTTACGCCGTTAACTAAGGAAAGAATTTAACAGCTATTTAAAAACCGGCAATTCCATAGACTTAAATTAACCTAGTGATAGCAAACCTAGAACGCCATCACTGTGTCCGTTATGACTCGCGTTCAGAGCCTTCGAAGGAAACAAAAAATTGCACAGTTAAAAAATATTTTTGCTTTTCAAAATTTTAAATTCTTCATATGCATTCAGTGTGGCGTTGGTTAGAGGCATGGTTGGCGGATTTTCGACGCATGACATTTTAAACCATATTTAACTATCGCATAAAAAAAATCTAGACTTTAAACTTATTTTATAAAGTTATTATTAAAATTCAGTATTAACATTTAATATGTTAAAATCATTCTAACTCGAAGGCTAGATTATGATATTGAATAGAATTTTTTTAAGGACTTCACCATATGCTAATTTCGAATGTAGAGTTCATAGAAAGTACTTATTTTGTATCTATTTGTTAAAAAACTCATTTAATTTTATTTATTTGCAAGCGCTTGGGAATGTATGGACCAACGGATTGTCTAGCTCACACCCTCACGCGGGCGCACGGGAGTATGCGTAGCATCACGTGACACGTGACAAGGGAGAGGGGAATCGTTCTGACTTAGCGATTCCGAAACAAAGGCTCAAGCAACAGTTTCTTTCTTTCTTTTTCCTTTCCCCCCCCCCTCCCCGGGTATGGGGGTCGGTTATCATCACAATAATAGGTAAATTAAACAAAATGTTTATTATTCCTAATTAGATTATACTTATGATGCAATAATCATTTTAATTACAATTTTTAGTTACATAAATTTATAAATAACTATAATGCTAGCATAAACTAAAGATTCCCGAGTGTCAGATTTTGGGACTGCACCTTCCCCCCCCCCCCCCCCCCCCCCCCACCGCCTCCTGGGTTCGCCAATATTCCGGACATTTGATTTTTCAGTATTATGGACAAAGGATTTTACTTTCTTTGAATGCTGCCTTCACAAAAAAAAAAAAAAAAAAAAAAAAAAACCTTTTTGAAAAGCTGTAGCCTGAAAAATATTTTCTTAAAATATAATATTATTAAGTTATTTGTTAAATTACTTGTACATAGCTCCTGGCATGTAATTGTTTGTTAAAAAAAATATGGTAGTATAATGCTAATGTCAATACTTTAAAATACAGCCCAATAATCAAACAAATTTAAACACCAGTATAACTGATTTGAAATTGTCCACTTAAAAAAATAATATATATATATATATATATAATAATCAGCTTTACTGATAATAATATTTTTCTTTTTACCTTTTTTGAGGGGTGATAAGAGGGGGCATTATACATAATATGTAAGCGATACAAAAGCTTGCAAAATTGATAAGTATAGAGTTTTCTTTTTAAGCACAAAAATTTGTAAAACTGATGCAAAAGCAGAAATTTTTGATGCAAAAGTCTGCAAAACTGATACTAAAGTAGTTTTGTGATACGAAAATCTGTAAAATTGATACGAAATTAGATTTTTTCCTGATACGAAAGCCTACAAAAGTCGATTTTTTCTGATACGAAAAGTGATACGAAAGGCCTAAGCCGCTGTAGCATCACTGATTTTGCAATCCCTAACAACATATATCACTTTTGATTCATTTGAAATAACTTAATATCTCTAAATTACACTTTAAGGAATTTCTGTCCATACAGCAAAATGTATGGATGTAGATGTTACAACCCTAAATAGAAAATTTCAACATTGTATGGCTCATAGTTTTTGAGATATGCGAGTTGCATACATACATACAGATGCCAGGGAAACACTGATCAAAATGATGAAGCTGTCAGTCATAATGTTTGTACATGAATTTATAGGAACATACATACATGCGTATAATGAGATGTCTCTCAAAAACTCTTAAAAGTATATTTAGAGGTAGTCAAAATCTGGATACCCAATTTTTTTGCGATCACATACTTCTTTGTACATTATACACGGAAATAAAAATATTAGTGTTTGTAAATTGTATAGACACACACAGACACACGCATAGTGCCCCAAAAAGTGATAACATGCTTTAATTCTTTATCTATTAAAGATAATTAGGCAATGTGAATTGAAAAAATGGAAACTGAAATTCTTCCAGATTTTATTTATGCACTCGGGTATATGAAATCTGGATAAATTTCAGTTTCTCTTAATCTATTCAATCAATTCTGCGATATAGAGAGGATAATGATAACTGTAAGTGCTCCTATAGACTCCTGTTCGCTTACTTCTGTTACTGAAAATTTCATATATTGTAGTTTAGCCCCTAGTGGTGAAATGTTTTGGATTAGTGCATATTGCAAAATCTTTTACCGACACACTAGTTGTGATTGAACCGAAAAACATGGTTGCACGATGTAATCACTAAAAGTGATAACACCAAGTCCCAAGAACATTGAAAATTTTGGCAAGAATATTGAAAATGTCAATTTCAAGAAACTTGAAAAGTGTCTACTTGCCACACCGTGCTAGAAAGAAATAGCACCTAAGTGCTAATAAGGTACGAAAAAATTCCTCTTGTTAATTTTCAAAGAGTTAACACTTTTTAAATTTGCTTACAACTACCATACAAAAAAATTCCCAATAAGTAAAATGTACCCCATGCACAAATGAGATTATGTACAAAATTTCAGCCTTTCATCATAAAAGGCCTTAAGATATATCTATAAACAAAGATGATTGGGGTCTATACTTGAATTTGAATGTAACATATTGTTTCAAATTATCCATATGACCCTTAAAATGTGATTTTTTCCCCTTACAGAGAAACTGAAAAGTGGTTTAAGTCAGTACGTATTATCTTCATACATTTGACAATTTTCTGGATATAATTCTCAAATTTTGTACATCACCTCATTAGAATATGGAGCACATTTTACTGATTGGGGATATTTTTGTATGCGGGTTACATACAAAAAGTGTAACATTTTGGGAATTAACGAAAGAAATTTTTCAATGAGAAAACATGTAATTCTCCAGGGCTAGCGGCAATTTCTAGCAAAAAAAGCTGCCGGAGCCTTAATATTCTTATGTTAATACTCAGTAGCGAACTGCAAACCCCTGCAATATGGGGTTGGTAGCACATTTAACTAAAATAACGATAATTTAAAGATTCTCCCATATAATAATTATTTCACAGAACAGTGATATAAAATTAAATAGTCGGAAATTAGCAGGAAGAAATATAAACATTATACAGAAAACGGTAAAATCATACAAGCCGGTGCCCACCCCATGTAAACATGGCAACAGTCGCTGGAGCTTGGCGACCGCCAAGCTCCAGCGACTGTCGCCATGTTTACTAGTCATTCTAGGCAACCAGTGGTCCGTTTTTAACTAAAAAACCCCAGTGGATTCAGCAACCTAGTTGTACAGCTATCTAAACTAGGCAACCAGTGGTCTGTTTTTAACTAAAAAAACCTCAGTGGATTCAGCAACCTAGCTGTACAGCTATCTAAACTAGGCAACCAGTGGTCCGTTTTTAACTAAAAAAACCTCAGTGGATTCAGCAACCTAGCTGTACAGCTATCTAAACTAGGCAACCAGTGGCCCGTTTTTAACTAAAAAAACCTCAGTGGATTCAGCAACCTAGCTGTACAGCTATGTAAACTATGCAACCAGTGGACCGTTTTTTACTAAAAAAACCTCAGTGGATTCAGCAACCTAGTTGTACAGCTATGTAAACTATGCAACCAGTGGACCGTTTTTAACTAAAAAAACCTCAGCGGATTCAGCAACCTAGTTGTACAGCTATGTAAACTATGCAACCAGTGGACCGTTTTTAACTAAAAAAAAAACAACAGTGAACTAAGCAACCTAGTTGTACAGCTAATGTAAACTGGGCAAACACTGGCCCGTTTTCAACTCAAAAAAACATCGGTGGATTAAACAACCTAGTTGTACACCTCTTATAAAGTCAGTATGATTAGAATAGCACGTAAATAGCACTTACGAAAACATAAACACTTCAAATATCAATTTAAAATTCACATTAAAAACCTTAAACATTGCAAAGATTCGTTAAAAAAGAGCACTTACCTCTATTTTTTTTTTTTTTTAAATAACCGCTCAGAAATGTCCCCAACACCCACCGGCTTATAACGTACTATATTTCTAACAAACACACACAAATTCTTTTCTTATATTAACATAACACATTTCATTCCCTTCCATCAATAACGCAAACAATTTCAAATTCCCAAACCTGACGAAACACGTATTCTTTATGGTTGCCAGTCACAACTACCACCGGCAGTTGGCGGTGCATCGCTCACTCTCGCGTCAGATTGTTCGCCAATGATTTGTAAACAAACCATTGATATGTAAACAAAGCACCGTATACGGAATATAGTCCCAGAAAACACGCAAATTCTGATGGTCTTAGGACTCTCAAATCTGGTCGAGGTGAAGCGAATATGATTTGTCTTGTCTGCTAAAATCAGTTTGTGCTTGAAAAGGGGAAAATTTATGAATTAATGTACTAGTGTTGGGCTTCGGAGCAAAGTATTCATGAGCTTTGCTGGGTTTTGCCTAATATGTAAAAATTCACCCAGAAAAAAGAAATACTGGGTCAGAGTTCCAGCTTTTGATTTCTGTTCTGATTCTAACTAGAAACAAAATTCAAAAATGTAATTGTAGAATTGTTTAGTACAGTTTTATGAGCTAACATTGCGAAACAGAAATGTTTTCCATCTTATAATAAAAAGGCAGAAGCTTTATGGAATTATACATTTACATTTTGCACTCATGTTTACTGTCAATTTAAATAATTATGCAACTAAGTAAAGATTACATTAATTGGTCTACGTCTTTAATTCAGTTGATTTATTGGATTATTTTTTAATTCATATTCAGACGTATTAGATTAATTACATGTACAAATATGTTATGCGATGCATATGTTACACTTTTTTATTAATGGGATAACTGGTCTTATTTTACAGGCATTTACATATTTAAAAGAGCACTATGATAAATAATAACAAGCAGTACATTTATTTTTTATAAAAGAAAAAAAAAACAATCTGAATATATCGTAATAGGAATTTAAATAAACACTTCTTTATTATAAAAATTAATGGAATTTGATGTTTTCTAGGGCATACAGAATATCCGATGAATTATAATTCAAAAACAAAACTTTATTCTTGCATAAATCTCACAACGTAAGAAAATTTCGCATGCACAACAATGATATTTGTAAACAAACAGTAATCCGAATAACCTGCCGAATCTTAAAACAACCGTTGTGTTTATTCCCGTACATAATGTTGTCTTTCCAAACGCAGTACCAGCTGAAAAAGTTGCTTGAAATATCATTAAAATATTATATGTTAAGCTTTTTAAAATATTAAACGCCACCTGGGACACAAAAGTCGAATGTCTGATTAACAAATTCCATCCATTACAATCATCCAAAAAATTAAATTTAATACTTTTTTTGAATGTTGAAAATCGGGTTTTTCCCATTGAAATACATTACGAGAACCCCAAGCTGTCACGCAAGACGACGACCGATCGCAGAGAGGAGGGGTCCGTCGAAATGCTCTATTGCCTCAAGTGATAATAAAGAATTGGGGACAAGCTAGCGTATACAGTTATACACTGTTTACAATTCTGAAACAAAATTGGAGCCAAGCTTATAAAAAATTTTGAAATTGGAGACTGTTACCAAAAATTGGGGACGTTTCGTGACCTTTCGCAAAAACTGAGTACACTGGGCAGACACTAAGATGAACCTAGGAGGACCATAACCTCGGTAGAAGAAAGGTATTGCCTACTGTCGACATCTGCCAATAATTGTAAAATAACAATGTTTTTAAATTTTCAGTATCAGTTCACATTTATATAAGGTAAGGCGACCAGATTTTTGAACATAGAATCGGGAACATGTCCCCGATTTTGAAACAAAACTGGGGACATTTATAATTAATGAAATAATTAACAGTAATTGAATTTAAAACAATGCAATAATTAAAAATTTTCCCCAATTCCTGATTTACATTTTGGGGACAACTTGTAAAACGTCCTAAAATTGGGGACTGTCACCGGAAAATGGGGACGTTTGGTCACCTTAACTAAGGTGAACAGATTTTTGAACAGTTTTGTTGTCAGAATCGGGGACGTCCCCGATTCTGACAACAAAACTGGGGACATTTATAATTAATGCAATAATTAACAGTAATTTAATTAAAAAACAATACAATAATTAAAAAATGTCCCCATTTCCTGTTTTACATTCTGGGGATAATTTGAAAAACGCCCTGAAAATGGGGACGTTTGGTCAACATAAGATGACCATAGGATCAAGTGACCCGATTTTTGTATCCAGAAACGGGGACATGTCCCCGATTCTGACAACAAAATTGGGAAATTTTTATTAATTCAATAATTAACAGTAATTTAATTGAAAAACAATGCAATAATTAAAAATTGTCCCCAGTTCCATTTTTACATTCTGGGGACAACTTGAAAAACGTCCTGAAAATGGGGACTGTCCCCGGAAAATGGGGACATTTGGTCACCTTACATAGGACCCCAATTTTACGGGACAGTCCCCAATTTTTGTGGGTTTTTTTGCGATTTGTCCCCAAAATGTAAAAAAGCAATTGGGGACAATGTTTCATTATTTAATTGCATTACTGTTAATTATATCATTATTTATGAAATGCTCCCAATTTTGTATCAAATTTAAAACGTTTAACAGCATCGAGAACCCAAAGAATGTCACAAACGTAATTAACACTGCGCACGCAACATGTCGACAACTGAAGGTCAGGCTTGGTAAGTGAAAGGTGACGAAACGTCCTCAATTTTCGGCGACAAATTTTTCAGGTTGTTCAGTCCCCAGTTTTAGGCATCTTCTCAGATTGTCCTCAAAATGTCCCCAATTTTCGAGGACAGTCCCCAATATCAGTGCTTTTTGCGATAAGTCCTCGAAAAGCAAAGAAGCAATTGAGGACAATTTTTAATTATTACATTGCTTTTTCATTAGATTTGTGTTAATTTTTTTGTTAGTTATAAAATGTTCCCAATTTTGTTTCAGGTAAGGTGACCATATTTTTGAAGATAAAATTGAGGACATATCCCCAAATTTGAAATAAAATTAAAGACAATTTATAATAATCAATTAGGACAATTTATAGGACAATTTTTAGTAATCTAATTAAAAAACAATGCAATAATTAAAATCTGTCCCCAATTACTCTCTTACTTTTTGGAGATAAATAATTGCAAAAATACACAAAAATTGGGCACTGGGGAAACATAAATTGCGGAATACACAGAATTTGGGGTATTATGCTCACCTAGCTATGGCGGAAGAAATTTTCATTAAAATGGCTGTTTCTTGTAATGTGACCATTTATTCAAACGTAGAATTGAGGACATGTCCCCAATTCTGAATTAAGATTGGGGACATTTTATGTTAATTAAATAATTAACATTAATGTTAAATTAAATTTAATGTAATTAACATAGGATCGGGATATGTCCCCGATTTTGAAACAAAACTGGGGACATTTATAATTAATCAAATAATTAACGGTAATTTAATTAAAAAACAATGCAATAATTAAAAATTGTCCCCAATTCTTTTTTTTACATTTTGGGGACAATTTAAAAAACGTCCTGAAAATGGGGACGTATGCATGGTCACCTTACCTTGCCTAAGGTGACACGTAAAATTGAGGACATGTCTCCAAATTTGGAAACTAAGTGGGAACATATTATAATTAATGATATGATTAACAGTAATCAAATTAAAAAGCAATGTAATAATTAAGAAATGTCCAGATTGTTTTTTTACTTTTTGGGGGCAAATCACATAAAACCCAAAAACTTGGGGACTGTTCTTTTGGGGACTGTTCCGAAAATTGGGGACTATGGTCACCTTACCAGTTTTAAAACATAGAATCGGGGACATGTCCCCGATTTTAAACAAAAGTGGGTACATTTATAATTAATGAAATAATTAACAGTAATTTAATTAAAAAACAATGCAATAATAAAATATTGTAACAATTCCTCTTTTACATTCTGGGGACAATTTAAAAAACGTCCTGAATTTGGGGACTGTCCCCGGAAAATGAGGATGTTTGGTCGCCTTTCCTTACGTCCTTACCCCTTGTTTTGGCGTTCAGCTACTACACCGGTAACTCGATTTTTGCGTAAGGTAAGGTGACCAGATTTTTGGGGGACATGTCCCCGATTCTGAGAACAAAACTGGGGACATTTATAATTAATGCAATAATTAACAATTTAATTAAAAAACAATGCAATAATTAAAAATTGTCCCCAGTTCCATTTTTACATTCTGGGGACAATTTGAAAAACGTCCTGAAAATGGGGACAGTCCCCGGAAAATGGGGACGTTTGGTCACCTTAGCGTAAGGTGACTAAACGTCCCCAATTTTCAACAAAGTCCTTAATTTCAGAATTTTTTCAGTTTGTCCCCACGTCTCCAATTTTCGGGGACAGTCCCTAATTTCAGAGGGTTTTAAGTTTATCCCCAAAATGTTAATAGCAATTGGGATCAAAACTAATTCAAATGGTTGTTTCCTCCCGTATTTTTAAAAATATCAATTATGCTTCCTTCATTTTATTAATGTTAATAATATTTCAACTGAATAAACAGAATCTTAATTGAGAGCATTGAATTTATAAAATGCTCACAATTTTTATTTCAGAATTGGGGACTAGCTAAGCTAGCTTAGCTAAGGGGATATTTTTGAAGATAAAATTGAGGACATGTCCCCAATTTTGTTTCAAAATTGGGGACATTTTATAATTAATGAAATTTTATCTAATTAAAAAACACTGTAATAGTTAAAAATTGTCCCCAATTGTCTTTTTTACATTTTGGGGACAAATCGCAAAAAAAACACAGAAACTGGTGACTGTCCCTGAAATTTGGGGACGTCTGGTAGGCATAAGTAACCAATAGGCTTATCTACGGGCCTGTTCGGGAATTCACCAGTCGGTTATGCACTGGTGCTACCGGTTTTGATCATTCTTGTGTTAAGTGACGTCACGGTTATCAACCGGTTTTGGTCATCCTCAGCACATTCGATTCCAAGCCAAGAAAACAAAAATAAACATTGGGGAGACTTTGCTCATAACCGGCTTCCAACGGTAGCAATTTCATTCGGATAGTAGAGATGGGCGGTTCGACTCATTTTACTGATTCGAATCTCGACTCACTCACTACTTCGATGATTCGAATCAGTGATTCGAATCTTGAATCAATAAAACAACTAAAGAAATTTTCCCTCTATCTGCGCCGAAAGCCGTACTATTTAAACACCCTTCACCCATTCATCGGGTTTCTTCTCCGCTGAGTTCTCGGGCAGTTAGCATCTCTCTCTCCTTGCTCCAGTAAAACTAGTGTTTAAACTGCCCGAAATGAAAATACAGGGGAGCTTCGTATGACCCCTTGGGCCTGTAAGATTAAAAGGTTAAGTTTGGTGTCAAAGTATTCGAAATTTTATGTATCGATGGGAGTTCCTAAGGGGGGGGGTCGAGAATCAATAAAAACGCGCTCCGATGGATAGTTTCCGAGATATACGTTAATTAATTATGGTAATTAGACTAATAAACCATGGAGCTGTTTTTTCTGCGATGAGATAAGAAGAAGCTTTCCGAGAGAAAGCAGTAGCAAAAGCATCACAAGCTGGTATTGATCTCAGGATTTTCTTATCGCCGGCCTCAGAGGCGTAGCCAAGGGGGGGGTTAGGGGGGTCATAACCCCCCATGAGGAATTTTTTGCCATACAAAATGTATATTCTTCACTACATTATCATACACACGTATAAATATATATGAGTTGTAGTAGTCATAACCCCCCCCCATAAAAAATTTCTGGCTACGCCCCTGGCCGGCCTGTATTTTTGCCCTTTATCGAATTCGAGATTTCACTGAAATGAAAATGGGAATATCGGATATTTGATGTTGAAATAAAACCGATATGTCGATTTTTGGCCCAGTCCTACTGAGGGGCTGCTGCCCCCCCCCCAAAAAAATGGGACCCTTTACTTAGCTTACAATTGAACTTTATCTTTAAATGTGATACCCAGCCCACCCCGAAATAAAATCCTGGCTACGCCACTGTCAATAACACTAACTACGCCACTGCTTTAGACCCTATTTTGTATTTCTCTGAATTACGAAAGAAAATAAAATCATTCCCCTTAAACGAAAAACAAGGTAAAAAAAAAAAAAACGAAATCTGCTGCAATAAAGCGAAATGTTATTTTGCTTACTACAAAGTCCTTTTGTGAGAGCGCTTAATACCGCCCCTGTATCCTTCATTAAAAGTGACAAGCACAATCCTAACTTTATTTCATTCTATTTCCCTTCACATGAAAATGCGCCACCATGTAAACTTAACGTTCCGTTTTTTTTTTTTTTTTTTTTTTTTTTTGAGGGTGGGGGGGGGACATATATTGAAGTTAAAAGTAGAAAAGGGATGTTTCATTAAATTTTAAACAAATATTAAATCAGTCAGACAAGTTGGAAGGAGGGATTTTCTTAATTTTTTTTCGGGGGGGAGATTGACCCCTCTTGCCCTTAGGAAGTAACGCCTATGCCCCCCGCTAAAAGCAAACTATGTTCGACCCACTCCACACCCACAGACAGATAAAACTTTAAATCCGACCACCAACCAAGAAATGAAACACCAAAGATTCGAAAAAAAAACTTCAATTAAATGAAACATCCTTTCAACTCTTTTCGACTCCTTTCGACTCTGAGTCGATAGAAGATTCGAAAAAACCCCTCCAACTAAATGAAACATCCTTTCAACTCTTTTCGGCTCCTTTCGACTCTGAGTCGATAGAAGATTCGAAAAACTAACGAATCTCAACGATAGTATACAATCACCGAAACAGAGCGAAACACTGAATCAGTAAAGATTCGTTGCTGCACCAACTCAGTGACCAACTCACCCACACCCACTCATTTACTGTTTCAAATCATCTATCGACTCAGAGTCGTAAAGAGTCGAAAAGAGCCGAAAAGAGTCGTAAGGAGTCGAAAAGAGTTGAAAGAGTAAGGGAAAATCTCTGGGAACGGCAAAGGGAAAATAAGTTTTTCTTCCCTTCGCACTTGGAATGTATTTCCCTTGAGGGCTTGAGATTCGAATCAGTAGAGAGTGAGTGTAAAGACTGAGCCACTCAGTACCAAGATTCGAATCACTGATTCGACTCATCGAATCATTGGCCATCTCTATCGGATAGTGACAATCGTTGGTGCGTACTACGAGAAGGAACTGCTGCGTAAACGGAAGGAAATGCCGTGTAAACGCATAACTGAAATCTTACTCCAACGTTGAAGTACGCAGCACACTACGTTTTTGTGGGCAAAACGCTTCAAGCGAAGGCATTATCCTCTTGCATGACAATGCAAGACCTCAAAAGGCATGCACAACACAGGATTTGGCTCGCAGCTTGGAGTAAGCTTCCACTTTTCGCAGCATTCCCTTCTCGT
>JAWZYV010004343.1:0-11323 GCA_038373885.1 Cheiracanthium punctorium
TGTAGAGGAAGGGAAAGGATGCGAAAATAGGTATTTAATGATAATTTCTCACGTATGAGAGTGAGAGATGGTTCATGACAGGTGATGTAAAGGCTATGGACAGGCGATGTCCTAAAAGCACCGGAACATATGCGTAGTGCAGTATGATGCACAGTGTCAAGTTTTTTTAGCATTGATTTAGAAGCTGATCCATAGATGCAGCTTGCATAGTCCATTTTAGAACGGATGACAGCACGGTAGATGCGCAAGAGAGCATCACGGTCTGCCCCCAAGAGGTATTGGTTAGAACCTTTAAAATGTTAAGTTTTTTCTCGCATTTATTGCGGATGTCTGAGATATGTTTAGCGAATGTAAGTTTCTTGTCAAAATGTAAACCTAAAAATTTAACGGAATCTTTTACAGCAATATTAGTATGGCCCAGATAAAGTTCCGAATCCGGGTGTATCCCACGCTTCCGGCAAAAATGGGTACAGATTGTTTTCTCTGCTGATATCTTAAAACCGTTTCTGTCACACCACTTTATGATGCGGTTGATGGCATTCTGGAGCTGGCGTTCTATCAGGCGCATGTCCTTTCCCTGACAGGAGATGTGCAGGTCATCTACATATAGACTGCCGTAGACAGTCGAAGGCAGTTGGTTCAGGATGTTATTAATTTTTATTGAGAAGAGGGTGACACTTAGTACGGAGCCCTGCTGAGTCAGATGGGTCCAAGTGTAGGATAGTGTCATCTATAGGGAGTTGTGGTGGGACATGTTTGATTTTGGGTTTGTTGTACTTTGTTCGGTAGACAGAAGACTTTTTTATTTGTGGTCGGGTGGAGTTAACATTTTGAGAGTTTTTCTTCAATATATTTTTTGGTAAAGACGTGGAGGATTTAGTTTGATTGGAAGTCGATTGTTTAGATGTTTGTGCTGTTGCAGAAGGAAAGGAGACAGGTACGGATTTTGGTAATTCAGTTTGAGTTGCTATTGTTTTGGTTGATTTTGTTGCAGCTGCATAAGATAAACCAGGTTTTGGTGTCCGGCTTTCTATTAACTTACGGGCTTCGGGATATGAGATTCTTTGAGAGGCACGTAGGGACTGGATTTCTTTTTCAAACGCCCATTTCGGGCAAGATCTGGAGTATGAAGAATGTTCTTCTTTACAATTTACACACTTTGGAGCTGCAGAGCAGGTCTCACTGTCGTGGTCAGAAGCACCACAACGCGCACAGGCAGGTGACCCACGACAGGAGGTTTTAGTATGGCCGAACTTTTGGCACTGGAAGCAACGGATGGGATTTGGTATATATGGTCTGACAGGACATAATAGGTAGCCGGCTTTAATATGAGATGGAATAGTGGGAGATTGAAAAGTTAGGATAATATGTTTAGTATTGATTATTTGATTATTGCGCCGAATAGTGATTCGACGCACAGCGCATACTTTTTCATCTCTTAGGTTTTCAAGTATTTCAGCTTCAGAGCAGTGCAAAAGGTCGGGTTCTGATACGACTCCTCGGGAGATGTTTAGGGAGGTATGAGGTGTCACTGTAACAGTTTTTAGGCCAAGGTTTTTTATTTTCATTATTTTGCAAGCTTGTCTATTGTTGGATACTTCTACTAATAAGTCTCCAGATCTTAATTTTTTTACTTTTTTGACTTCTCCTACATTGTCAGTGATACATTTGTGAATTAAAAATGGCGATGTTTCATTAAGGTTACCTTCAGCAGAGTGGATAATGAAGAATCGGGCATTCATGTGTGCAAATTGTGTATCGGTGTGTTCATTAGCGGTTGACAGCGGAACGTTGACGATTGACGAAGAATTTTTCATATCCATGTTGGGGAAAATTGAGATTCGGACCCGACCGCACCACCCACCACGGAGCCCAACGAGGGGATGTGCAATTGCACACCAGTGCTAGTCGGGTCTATACGCTCACAGTACATCCCTTAGGCAGCATCCACCCTTAACGACGTGCCCAGTAGATGTCCGATTGCTTGATCCCTAGCAGTTGATCGAAATCAGTACCACCAGCCGATTGATACACAGGGGAACGCTGTGTACCTCCCGTTTACCCGAAGCCGAGGCCAAAGCAATGTGTTGGAGAAAGTACCCCTCAATTACCAGGATCCCCATTTCCGGGGACACGGGTCTCCACGCACGGCAAACACGTGGGCAGTTTAACCGCCAATAGAAGCTGACGGCACAGAGCGACCGCAGCTTCTAAAGGGGGGCCCTCACCTCCAAGGAGGAAACTACGCCGAGGGGGAAAGTGAAGGATAAAGTTAAGGAGAGGGGAGGGTAGAGGAAAGAGAAGCGAAGGATCGCTGGGGCCCCGGGATTGCGACACCCGTGAAAACCTAAAGAAGGTCTTCCCCCTGAGGGGGAATTGAAATTCGGACCCGACCGCACCACCCACCACGGAGCCCAACGAGGGGGTGTGCAATTGCACACCAGTGCTAATCGGGTCTATACGCGCTCAGTACATCCCTTAGGCAGCGTCCACCCTTAACGACGTGCGCAGTAGATGTCCGATTGCTTGATCCCTAGCAGTTGATCGAAATCAGTACCACCAGCCGATTGATATACAGGGGAACGCTGTGCACCTCCCGTTTACCCGAAGCCGAGGCCAAAGCATGTGTTGAGGTTTCTCCCGTGTCTGTGGAAATTCCGTAATGATGATTTCCTTTACGGGAACACCCCTCAATTACCAGGATCCCCATTTCCGGGACACAGGTCTCCACGCACGGCCAACACGTGGGTAGTTTTCCGCCAATAGAAGCTGACAGCACAGGGCGACCGCAGCTTCTAAAGGGGGGCCCTCATCTCCACAGAGGAAACTACACTGAGGGGGAAAAGGAAGGAGATAGCTAAGAGAAGAGGAGGGTAGGACAAAGAAAAGCGAAAGATCGCTGGGGCCCCGGGATTGCGACACCCGTAAAAACCTAAAGTAGGTTTTTTCCCCTGAGGGTATCAGGGCCGTGAGAAGTGTTCGATAATCCTCCGAGCTGATTGGTGAGTTCATGGTTAGTAAAGATACTATTGTAAGAGAACTGCGAGGAGGTTTTAAAATTTAGTTTTTGCCTTTCAGATTGCAGTTTATGGGTATAAAAAGTATTTGAGTAAGAGGTACTACAGGAAGATTGAGCGAATGTTTCGCCGATGCTATTTGGAATGTCTGTAGTATCAGAAATGATTTTATTATTGATGGAAAGGCAGGGTATGGTATGGTTATTGTATATTCCCATGGCTTGTTTTGTTTAGGTCCATAGTACCTTACTAGAAATTGAGGTATTAATGCTGGAGACATTTTTCATAGATTGCCGCATCACCCTGCGGGCGATTGCTTTTGCTTTTATAAAAACCATAAGATTTTCAGCTGTGGGATACTGGCAGAAGGTATCCCAGGATTTCTGCTGCTGCTTTTTTGCTAGGGTGCATGCCTCATTAAACCACGGTTTTTTGTTTCTGCCACAGCTGGTGTCGTATTATGGGATACTATGATTTGCTGGCTTAATGATGGTGGAAGTGACTTTGTCAACGACATCATCAATAGTGCCTTCTATGATATATGGTGATATTAACGACAGTGAAGTGAAAGTCTGCCAATCAGCCTTGTCATGAATGTACCTGTATTTTTTAAGTTAGGTTGAGATTCTAATACAAAGCTGAAAGAGTGATCGGAAAGTGGTCACTATTATATAAATCTCCAAAAACAGGGAAATTATACAGCGGGAGGATTGGAGGAGAACAGATGGCAAGGTCTATGGCATGAAACGATTTTGTTGGAAGATGGAAGTAAGTACTGTCACCATTATTCTTAACACAGAGTGAGAAGTCTGTTAGCATTTGTTAAATTTGCTGTCCTCTATTGTTGGTGTCTTTACTGCCCCACAGGGGACTGTGGGCTTTCATGTCCCCAAAGAATATGATTCCCAAAGAAATTGCTGGACTAGGTTAATGAGCAGAGTTTGTGTGATTGTTTCATTAGGGGAAGGTAAATTTAAGATGGTGGCCTTTAGTGGTAAATTATTTAAGATGGATACGAGCAGTGACAGCCTGAAAGATGTTGTTGAGGTGGATTATACGGTAGGGATATTGATTATTCATTAAGGGCCGTATTCACCAAACTGAGAGTAACCTTGCCTTGACCCGAGAGTTGGAAAACCCGCATTGCTGGTTTGACCCGGGGACAACTTGGAAACTGTATTCACCAACTTATTTCCATCCAGGGTTACCTGACCCTGGAGTTGACTCAAACTAATGCACCCATCTATGAAAGCAAATCTGTGATTGGTCAGAATTATAACTAAACTATGGATTGGCAACACTGAGAAAGAAACAAAGCTTGTTTACCTTCTAACATCGTGTAAGCTAGGGGAACTTCATTTGTAAGATTATCTCAAAAAACAAAATGTTCAAGCCGAAAATCAACTACACAGAAACTGAAATTCAAACTCTTATGCATATGTGCTGAAAAATACATATATATTATAGAAAATAAAGTTACGAACGCGGTGAACAATAAACAAAAGCAAGATGCCTGGATAGAAATCGAACATTTGTTCATCAGCCAAGCAAATGTCAATAGGCGGACTGCCGAGCAGTTGCGAAACTGCTACAAAAATCTTTAAAAAAAAAGCAAACAAAAATAGAGCTGCTTCCAGGCTGGAATTATTCAAAACTGGAGGTGGACCTTCAGAAAAGATCATGTGTGAAGAAATTGATGGCCGATTGCTGACGATGGGTGCAACCTCCCAGCCATTAAGGAATCCGTTCGATAGTGATGTAGAATATCACGCGAGCACTTCGTCAAACGGTAAGTTATTTTATTATATTTATCTATTGTATGTGTATTGATTGTTAAACAGTATTTTTAAGACAAACCATTCACTTTATTCTTTTTCTGATTTATTTTTAGCTGCATCAAATTCTCCATCTGCAAATAAAGTAAGCTTTTAGTTTTGTTAAATTGACTGTGTACCATTCCTTTTGATGAACTGCATTTTTAGATTGTTTATATTGTTATGTCTAAACTACTCGTGCTCATATGCAATGCAGATTCAATATTTTCCGTATGGTGGCCACTAGCTCCTAAATCACTTTCATCTAGAAGCCAGTACTTAACAGCAATCTTTAGCACTTCAGCTATTACAATAATGCATGCAGTTGGTATAGATTTAATTGCTTGATCTTCGTTCTATGTATAATATTTATTTACATGCACAGCAATGAAAAAATTTTTTTTCAAGACAAATTAATTTTAGATGACTGCTGTAAGGTGAAAGTGATTGACTCTTGATATTATTAAGAAATGAAAATGGGTAGAAATTTTAAGCTTAAGGCATCATTTATAGTGTATGTCCAATCATAAAACTAAAAATAAACAAAAAATTATTCATAGCATTTATTCATTAAATTGCAGAAGAATGTATTATTATTTTTGCATTAACTTAGGTTGTCCTGCAGAATCTGTCACTCCAACACAATTTTATACTTTTTACTAGTTCCAAATTTTAACCCGACATTTATTGGATGTCAGGCCAATTTTTAATAGCTTTTTGCTCCATTCAGAAGTACTAACCTTACAAAATTTTTTGGGGGTATTATAAGAATTAAACTCGCATGTAGATTATTTCACAGGGGCAGGGGCACAGGAAATTTTCTGTGGTTCCTTGCAGTTCAAAAAGGTATTTAGATGGATATAATTTTGTATTCTAAATATAAGCGATAAATTACTATTTTTACAATACTCATGATCCCTTCCCGTCCTCAGGCACGATTTTATTTCAAGTTAATAATGTGACACACAGAAGCAATAATTGGATCAGAGATGCTTTTATAAATTGTCATTTTTTTCTAAAAGAAATCCAATTTCTAAATTTTTTTTTTTTTTGTTAAAAAACTTCCGTAATGTTTCTTACAATTTTTTAGGCATCAAGCCATAACATTTTTTTGATGGTTGCTTGCTTAATTTAGCACCCACATAGACAAACTCCATTGGATCCAATGATAGATAATTTTCAACAGAAGGAATTTCCAAAATGTCATAAAAGAAATACGTTAACTAAACTGAACAAAAATAAAATGGTTGAAATTTCCGAAAAATCATCATCAATGGCAAAGCGTCTGTTTTAGAATTAATTGGTAGCCATGCAAAGCAATCTATCAGTTTCACATCCTGTAAAGCATGATAATTTATATTGTGCTGTATATTTAAATAGGAAACATGTTATTTTCAGTCTACCAGTATTTTTTGGATTAATTATATTTTATGATGATTTTTCATATAATTAAACTTAAAAGTGGATCTGGTATATTTCAAATAAAAAACACGGAAAAAGAAGGTAAGGAGGATTAATGCCATAAATTAAATTTGATAAGTTTAACTTTACTACTATCTACACTAAAACAAAGCTGCTTGGAGGAATAAAGAGGAAATCTTTCTACTGCTGTAACATGTACCAAAACCGGTCTACAGCAATAATGCTCACTGCCACTCTTTTGTAGTTAAGGATGACTATTCTAGAGTTATTTTTTTCAGGAAGATGGTATAAAATTTAAGAATTTTTTGCAAATTATGGCGACTTTCATGCATATTTCACATTACATAATTATGTATGCAAACCCATAAAAAATTTCGGAGGGGATCAAAACAGTGAAAAAGGCAGAAATTTTCACAAAAGGACTTTATCGTTATTATTTTGTTACCAAAAACTGAATTTTTGGAGTGAGTCCGGACCCCCTTACGCCCTTGTATGTATGTATTCATCACATTATCACATATTCTGGCAATACTTTTGGCATCCCCGAAATGGAAATGTTTTCTAATTTTTATTTTAGTAAAAGAAACACAATACAGTAGAGTACAGATAAGTTGCGACCGGACTGGGCTTGTCACGAACTAGAGATGTGGGTTTTCCGGAAAATTTTGAAACAGAAAATTTTCTGAGAGATTTTCCAAAAATTTTCTAAGCCATTAACACAGTAAGGTATTGTAATATTAAACTCGCATTCACTAGAAGCTACAAGTAAACAAAACTGGAGTATTATCAGCTCTGTGATGTATGTCCTTTTAAGTTTTCCCTTTTCAACGAAATATAAGCTAAATTATATTTTTAACAAAGCACAGAAATTGCGATTTAAAAGTTTTTAATCATGTATAAAGCTGATAATTTAAAATATAATTCTTTAATAATTATTCTAGCCATATAATGTCTCAGTAATTCATTAAAAAATACCATATTGGACCAAATATTTTATTTCTCAAATTGATCTATGAATTGCTGAAATGGAAATAAAATATGTTCCAAAATAACTCCATATTTCTCTACAAAAAAAAAAAATTAGTTATTCTAACCTTCTTTCTTCCCCCCCCCCCTTTTTTTTTTTTTTTTTTTTTTTGGTAAAGAAAAAATTTAGGCAATAACAATTTTCAGGGAAGAAAATAAAATATTACTTTGAATATTTTAATCACAATTTTTTATACAAACTTTCTCTTGTCTGGAGACTTGGAGCCATCAGTATATAGATATTCATAATTGGGGTACTTGGCTTTGTGGTTTTAGTATAGCTGTTGATATATTGTAGGGTCAGTGTTCTGTTTTATGAAGCCTTTGAATGGTTTTAAGTAGGGGATATGCAAGGTGTCCCAAGGTGGGACTTCATTAAGAGAAGAAGCAGCAACTTTTACACCTGCGAAAGGGGTACCTATAAGACTCCGGCACGTTCTGAGCCCGAAAGGAGGAGTGCACGACGGACGATTCTGATAGGGGCAATCCAGATGGGTGTCTGTAATAGAGTTTTTTAATGGGTGGGAAGGGTGAGATAGGATGCAAAAGTATGTGTTCAATGAAAGCCTATGACGGATATGGTTGAGAGAGGGTTCACTACATGTGACATACAAGCTTTGTGTGGGCGATGTCCTAAAAGCACCTGAACAAATACGTAGTGCAGTGTTATGCACAGTGTCAAGTCTCTTTAAGATTGACTTGCAAGCTGATCCATAAACGCAGCAAGCGTAGTCCATTTTTGATCGAATGACCGCTCGGTAAATGGGTAAAAGGGAGTCCCGGTCTGCACCCCAGGAAGTTGTGCTAAGTACTTTTAAAATATTTAGGTTTCTTTCGCATTTGCTGCGGAGGTGAGCAACATGGTTTGCAAACGTGAGTTTTTTGTCAAAATACAGGCCTAAAAATCTGGTGGAGTCATGAACTGCTATTTTAGAAGCATCCAGGTAGATTTCAGGATCTGGGTGGATCCCACGTCTCCAACAAAAGTGTGTTGCGGTGGTCTTTTTGGCAGAAATATTAAAACCATTTTTAGTGCTCCACTTGACGATGTGATTAACAGAGTTTTGAAGTTGGCGCTCAATGAGACGCATGTCCTTCCCCTGGCAGGATATCTGGAGATCATCCACGTATAAGCTGCCTTGAACAGTTATAGGAAGTTGTTTAAGAATATCGTTGATTTTTATAGAGAAAAGGGTCACACTGAGAATGGAGCCCTGGGGCACTCCTTCCTCTTGTATGAAGTTATCAGACAGGATGTTACTGATTCGTACTTTGTAGTTTCTTAGGGAAAGGAAATTTCTGATAAAAATAGGCAGGTGCCCACGGAAGCCTAGAGCGTGCAGGTCCCGGAGGATCCCGTATCTCCAAGTCCTGTCGTAAGCCTTTTCAATGTCAAAAAAGATGGATACCAAGTGGTTTTTCCTCAGGAATGCATTTCGAATTTGCATCTCCAAATTTAAAATGTTGTCATTAGTAGATCTACCCTTTCGGAAACAGCTCTGGAAAGGGTGGATCTGGCCTTCGGTTTCAAGGATGTATACAAGGCGTGCATTGATTATTTTCTCCATTAATTTGCATAGACAGCTAGTAATATTGAGTTGTTATTATAGATTCCCATGGCTCTTTTGGTTTTGTTCCACAGCTCCTTACTAGATGTGGAGGTGGAGATCCCGGAGATGTAGTTAATCCAGGATTTTCTCTGGCTCTCCCGTCGTACTTTACGGGCATAAGCTTTTGCTTTCTTAAAGCTAAGTAGGTTGTCAGTGGTGGGGCACTGCCGAAAGGTGCCCCAGGCTTTCTGCTGCTGCTTTTTAGCGAGGGTACATTTATTTCCACCACGGTTTTTTATTTTTGCGCGGGCCGATCCCAGACTTTGGAATGCTGGCATCGGCGGCACCAATGATTATTCTGGTAACTTTCTCAACAGCCTCATCTATGGTACCTTCACTGATAGAGGGGGGAATTGCGGATAGAGCAGTGAAGGTATTCCAATCAGCTTTATCTTGGATGTAACGGGGTATGTTGAGGTTCTTATAGGAGTTATGGTATAGTGGTGAGGTTGGTTGGTTTTTTTTTGGCACAAGGTCCAGAGAGGACATACTGCGCCAGACGTTGAGTTAAGTCAAATAAACGTTGGTTGGTTGGTTGGTTTGTGTTTAATGGCACAAGGTCCAAAAAGGACATACTGCGCCAGACAATGAGTTAAAACCATAAATGATGTATTCAGGTATAAGGTGTCACGAAACTTAGTAAAAGCTAAAATGTAAAGACTAAATGGTGAAAAGTAAAATGAAGTAAAAAGTTGAAACAAAGGCATCTGGATGGGGCCTCCCATCCAGATACCAGTCAGACAAAATTGGACACTTCACATTGAATAAAAGATTTTGGTACGTCTAAGAAATGCAAACAAATTTCGATGGGGGGTTTCACCCAAAATATCGTCCAGTTTGGGATGAGAACAGTTAAAAAGTATTTGGTAAAAACTATTAAAAGCAGAGCAAGAGGTTAAAAGATGATGTATGCTAAGATGAGTATGACAATGTGGGCATTCAGGAGGGGGTTCACCCAAAAGGAGGTACTTATGAGTTAGCCTCGTGTGGCCAATCCGAAGACGAGTGAGAGTGACGTCGTGCTTGCGGTACGGTTGAATGGACCAGTGGGTGAGAGCTGGCCGGATAGAGTTAAGTTTGTTTTGGGTTTCACAGTCCCATATGTCATTCCAAGTGCCTTTTGTTAGGGAAGAGATGCCAGACTTTATGTCAGTATAGGGCAGATCACGGTTATATGGGACGGTAGAATGCCTTGCCAAAGAATCAGCTTTTTCGTTTCCGGGAATCCCAATATGACTAGGTACCCAGCAGTAGAGGATGTTGTAGCCACGGTTCATGAGTCTCTTGTGCATGCATAGGACTTTTAAAATATAACTATGAGTGAGGAAGCCAGATTTCAGATTCTCTAATACACTTAATGAGTCAGAGTAGATGATGAAATGTTTGATATTTGTTCTCGAGATGTAAAGAAGGCTTTCATAAATAGCTATTAATTCGGCTGTAAATATGGAGCAAAATGAAGGTAGGGTGTAGCTGTAAGAATGATTTCGATGTACATAAGCAAAGCCACGTGATTAAGAGATTTTGAGCCGTCAGTATATAGTTCGTCGAAGTTTCTATATTTGCTTTTATGGTCTAGAAATAACTGTTGGTATATTATGGGGTCAGTGTTTGGTTTTGTGAAGCCTTCGAATGGTTGTAGGTAGGAAATCTGCAATTTAGTCCATGGTGGCACTTCATGAAATGAACAAGTAGATGCATTAACATCCTCCAATTGGGTACCGACTACACTCTTACGGATTCTAAGTCCGAAGGGGGGAGTGCAGGAAGGGCGATTTTCATAAAACTGGTCCAATTGGGTGTCTATTAGAGAATCCTTTAAGGGATGTGAAGAATGAGAAAGGATGCGATAATAGGTATTTAATGATAATTTTTGACGTATGAGAGTGAGAGGTGGTTCATGACAGGTGACGTAAAGGCTATGTACAGGCGATGTCCTAGAAGCTCCAGAGCATATGCGTAGTGCAGTATGATGCACAGTGTCAAGTTTTTTTAGTGCTGATTTAGAAGCCGATCCATAAACGCAGCTTGCATAGTCAATTTTGGATCGGATGACGGCACGGTAGATCCGCAAGAGCGCATCACGGTCAGCCCCCAAGAGGTATTGGTTAAAACCTTTAAAATGTTAAGTTTTTTCTCGCATTTATTGCGGATGTCTGAGATGTGTTTAGCAAATGTAAGTTTCTTGTCAAAATTTAAACCTAAAAATTTGATAGAATCCTTGACAGCAATATTAGTATGGTCCAGATAAAGTTCCGGACCTGGGTGGATCCCGCGCTTCCGGCAAAAATGGGTACAAACTGTTTTTTCTGCTGATATTTTAGGTTGGTTGGTTGGTTGGTTGGTGTTTAATGGCACAAGGTCCAGAGAGGACATACTGCGCCAGACTATGTGTATATAGGGTAGAATAGAGTTTTCAAGAAAAAAGGTGTTG
>JAWZYV010004344.1:0-12422 GCA_038373885.1 Cheiracanthium punctorium
AAATATATTTTAATAATTAAGTCAAATACTACTGAAAATCCTGTGATGATAAGACCATGATTATCACAGGAGCAAGGAGGGCACATGCCCCAGACACCCCATTTTAAGGGGTCCTTAAATTTTTTCAGAATATGAATTTAGTTTATTAAATTTTCATTCTAAGATACAAAATGCCTGGTTTTTTTTTTCTAAAAGTTGGATGTGTGTGTGGCAAAATAGATCCCAAATGGATGAGCCGATTTTAATGTAGTTTGTTTTATTTTAAAGATGGTATAATCAGAACGGTTCTTCATTGTATTTGATAACATTCACTTCATCTATTCCCCTTAAATAAAGCTTACTTTACACTTGTTCAGTCTAAGACAATTCAAATAATATTGTTGACATTCAATTAATTTTGATTGCTGAATTATTTCTGTAATGTTATGGAAAAAGCCATGCTTTGAGTTGCATTTTTTTAAGACTTCATTTTTAATAAAGGTTATTTCACATATTGCATAGGAAATGTTCATAAACTTAAAATTTATCTAGCATATTTCATTTTAAATTCATTTAATCAGAACATATCTTTGCAGATTGAAAAAACATACTTAAGTGGGGGGGGGGGGGAGTGAGTTTGGCTTAGGGACGTATCTAAACCTTAAAAATTTCAAGCTGAACTTTCAAAATTACCCACGAATATGTAATTTTCTCCATTTCTTATGTTTACTTATTTCGAGGGTGGCTGAAGCCCCACCAGTCACCCTCTGGCCAAGGACGTACCCAGGAAGGGGGGTGGGGGTCTGTAACACCTCCGAAATTTCAGTTTTTATTAACAAAGCAATAATGGTGAAGTCTTTTTGTGAAAATTTCTGCCTTTTTCATCGTTTGGACCCCCTCTGAAATTTTTGGACCCTCCCAGAATTTTTTTTGGGGTATGTCCCTGCCCCTGCTCTCCTCTCCTAGGGGGGGAGCAAGTTCCCTACCTTGAGCCCCCCCCTTATGGGTGCCCATATCATTAATGTTATATTTTTCAAGTATTTAATATTATTCTGTGGTTTTCTGAACTTGCAGGTAGCAGAACAGATTTCATTATTTATTGACATTGTTGAGAAAGCAGACAGCATGGATTTCAGAGTTTGGGTCTTCTACTGGGTATCATTAAGGGTAAATAAATTTATGATATTGGTAAAATTTACTTAAAAATTCAAAATAATTTTAATCCTTTTTCTACTGAATTTAAATGAAATGTATCTGCAATATTGCCTATATTTTGGAAGTAGTTCTGAAGTAGTTCCATTACCAATAAACTTTCAAATAGCCCCTCACAGGATTGTAAAACATTGAAAACCCAAACCAGTATTTTTACATAGCAGCAAGTTAATATTTAGCCCAAATGTATTTAAAATGTATCCACAATATTAGGTAAACATTGGTAATATTTCTAATGTATTCCTAATATTGACAAGTAATTAATTTTATAGTATTTTTATTTTTTCATGTTCATATACTTAATTATTCAATATTATCATTAAATTGGAAATAATTAATTGTAATTAATTTGTAAATTGTAGCAAATTAATATTTACCCATTATATTGTCAATCTTAATGAATTTAAATTAAATTTATTTAAAATGTATCCATAATATTGGGTGTATATTTCAAATATTCCTCATATATATTGCACAAGTATATATTTTTGATATGTTAGCATCTTAATATATTATTACTTGCGAATTATCACTGTTTATCTGTTACACATTATTTTTGCATTTAAAATCTGAAATAATTTTAAATGCATTCATATACAAATTTCTGAAAAATATATCTTAATAAATAAGTCAAATATTACTGAAAAATTTAATGTAATATGATTGTTCCCTGATTATCATGGGCAAGCGGGTAAATACTGTGGAAAATACAGAAAGACAATTGTCAGAGTCGGCGAAGAAACAAAATGTAAGAGGGCCCCCATTTAGACCCATACTTCTGACTCAAGCGACTTTATGTCATAATTGCTGCCTGGATTTGAGATGGGGGGGGGGGACTGAAGCCCTATAGCCACTCATCCCATTACCCCTCGATCTACCACCGAATCATTTGTTCTTGTGATAATGTTTAAATGTAAATTTTAACTGAAGACTTACAGTCTTCAGTTGTCTAGTCCTACCTTGGGTGGTCATTAGTTTAATATATATAAATTGATAATAAATGAATATTCATATAAATTTTTTGCTTTAGAAAACGAAACTTTTAGAATGTTTTTTATGTACTGAATACTCATTTTCTTGAAATATAGGAGAGTTAATAACAGCGATGGCTGGGTGATTTTTCAAGAACCTTTGATAAGGGTGAATACTACTTTGGATGTCTTTAGATATAAGTATGTATTTATTTTTAATTATTTACTGTTTCAGTGTATTTTTAAATTTGGGAGTTAATTTTATATTCATATCATATGTTATAAATGTTCCTTATACACATGTCTGTGTGAATTTTATATTATTATTATTATTTGCATTGCAAAGCATCCCATTTTAGAAGAATGTATATCTTAAGCACTGAATCAGATGGGTAGTAGATTTCTCACAAAAATTGTGTTTCATTAAGTGTCTCACTGAGTAGAAACAAAATGTTTCAATCAAGTTATTATTATTTTTTTTTTTACAAGAAATAATGCAATTTCTGAACAGGTTTTAAAGAATTCAACTATGTCAGAATTTCTTCTATGTCAGAATAAAAACTTAGTCAGAAATTTGAAAATTCAGAATTTCTCTTCACAAGCTGTATTTATGGCAATACAAATGGTTAATTTATAGAAGTGAAATACTCAGAGAAAAATTTATAACATATTGTATATTGTCCAAAATAGAGGGAGAATTAGCCATCAGATACAGTTTCCACTTTCGTGAATTTCTCCCTAAAAATGGGATAACACCTGCAGTTTTGTTGTTCTATAAAAGTTCATCATGCTGTCTATGAAGAAGCATTCTGAATTATACCGAGTTTTTGAGAAGCCTGACTTTAAAGCTTGCAGAGCCAAGTGATGAATAAAATATGTTACAAGAAAAACTGATTGATTTTGGCTGTTTATCACTTTATTATCTTTTTATTTTCTAGTACTCTGAACTGGTCCTGTGGAAAACCATTGAATTTTTGTCAGTGGCATGCTGTAAAAGAGAAGAAACTATTGGCATTATAAGTGGTATTCATATTTTTGTTTTATTTGTTTATTTATTCTTTAAATGTTCTTAATTACTAGTTCAAAGTCTGCATACTTTTGATCTCTGCGGTCTAATTTTTTCAAAGCTTGTATCGCATAATTTCATAATTGTCAATAACTTTTTTTTTTTTTTGAGATGTTTACTTTTTTGTTTAGTTTATTTTTTTCTTATTTTCCAAATTGATTTATATGTTTTTTTTTAGTTTTTTTTCCCTAAAGTGATGTTACTTTGGGGCAGTTAGTGACTATGTATTAAATTTTATAAATTTCATGTAAATTGAGAAAGTTATTAGGGCTGTTCTTAAAAGAAAAAAAAGTATAACTTGGTAAAGTTACATCAATGAGTAAAACAATAAATATTTATACAGTAAAATTCAATGTGGTATTCTTTATTAAAGCATTTGACCCAGGCAACTCTTTAGTATATCATTTTATGTTATGCTATATTCTGACATTTATTTAATCTCTATTATATGTAAATTTTTTATGTCAAGTTGCATATTTGACACCAAGTTAATAAATTGCTTGCAAAATCAAGTCATATTTGCAACATTTTATGAAGTAACAATGAAATAAAGTATAAAAATCAATTTTTAGTCCCTTCAGATTAATTTTTTTACTCTGCACCCTCACTACCTCTTAAAAATATGTTGTAAGTAAAACCTTGAAACTCCTGTAACTTTTATTATTATTATTATTATTATTATTAATGTTGTCACTGCTGTTGTTGTTTAAAATGTAAACTGTAAAATGCTACTTTCAGAGATGAGATTTAAGAATTTACTTTAATATTCAGACCTTTTTCAATGTTTATAAAGAATTCAGTTTTTCCATTTTTTTCAAAAATTTTCTGATTTTTCAGTAAGGCAAAATTGTATATAAGTAAGATAGATTTAGTATCAATAAAAATTAAAATATTTATTGCTCTTGAAATTCATAAGTATAATTGCTCAAAAGTTGTTTGGACATTCTTTCAGACTTTTTTTCCTTTTTTGTTAATCTCATAGCTGTACTTTGGTACAAACCAAATCGAAAACTAGCCTACCAGTTTTGACACCATATTACATGTGCCACCATTAGTGGTAAAAACAGATGAAATATATTATTTTTTAATTTTACTAATACAATATGTAAATGTAAACTTTACTTCCTTAGTAAATTCAGATTTTTTAAGCCTGCAGTATTAACAAAGTGCAATAACCTTGTCAGTGTTCACATGTTGTCATATGTATATTTGGATATTACTCAAAAATATCTTTAGTCTAGTTTTTAACTGACTTCAAGAAGATCTAGGTTATTAATTGGGGTCAGTACTCAGAGGTGTAGCAAGAATTTTCAGTGTCCGAGAACAAATTTGCATCACTTCCTGTTTACCAAAATGCGCTGGAAAAAGTTTTATATACAAATTGGTGCCTTTTGGATCATATGCCCTGGGACAAATGTCCCCCTCTAGCTACACTTCTGAGCACTGAATCCTTGTAATTTACCAGACTGGATATGAAAAGTATTTTCAAACTTCCGTTTAATTATTTATTTCTTTTGTTTATCTTCCACATATAGATGTGATCTTTGCTAAGAATGTTGTTATTTGATGATATTTTACTTGCTGTGCATGAAAAGTTTTTATTGCAAAGTTATCACTTTATTTTTTACTCAATTTTTGATGTACCTAAAATATATTACAAGTCCTGAATATTTTCTATTTTTTAATTGATTGTAATAATTTGCAAATTTAACTCACCAATAGTAAGTAATGTGTTTAATATTTATTTTGTCACTATTAGTTTGATGTTTGTTATTACGCACAGGTTACTGTGATTCAGGGATAATTTTATTCCAAATTGCTTTGATATGGGATTTTCGCTTCAATACTGTCCCCAATTATTCTTTTCTGTGTTACCTCAGAGGATTTACCTCACAAAATAAAATTTTGTGAAGTAAATCCTACAATGTGTTCCTTACTTTTAATAAAGTATTTTGTGCTCTCAATCACTTTGCATATCAGTATATTCTAATATTAATATTGGGTTGGCAACAAAGTAACTGCGTTTTCTTGTATAAAATTCAAGCAGATAAGTTTTCAACAAGTTTTTAATTACAGGTAAGCTGTGCCTGAACATACGATTCATATTTGTTACATTTTAAAGTAAGAATTTCACTGGCAGTATTTTTTTTCGTCCATAAAAGATGGTCGCCCTCCCCCTTTTTTCGCTTCTATCCTCCTTAGAGGACAATATTAAAAATGTCCTGAAAATAATTTTTAGGTATTCGTGACTGCTGTATTTTACAGAAAGAATTTCACGGATATCTCTATTTTTATTTGAGATCACGCGGGATATGTGAAAAGAGCTTTTTGGCTCCTTACCCCCCTAAGATTACGAATTTTGGAAAATGCTCTCTGATCTAGCACCTATGTTGAAGAACTCACGTACGTGCCAAATTTCGCATAATTAACTTCAGTAGTTTTGGCCAGGCGAAATATTGACATACGGAAAAATGCAATTACTTTGTTGCCAACCCAATAGAACATAGAGAACAGATTATTTTATAAAACAGTACAAGCATTTCTTATCTGTAAAATTAAAGTTTTTTTTCTTTTATTTTTTGCAGGTAAAAAAGTAGATTTTTTTTTTTTTTTTTTTTTTTTTTTTTTTTTTTTTTTTGAGCTGCTATATTTAGGTTTTATTGCAGTTTTTTTTTTAATTTGCTTTTATGTTCAGTGGCAAAATTAAAATGTAAAAGGCAGCTTAAATTCTACATCTTTATTTTATTCATTTATTCATAATTTGTACAATTTTAACAGTAGGAACCCTGTTTCCCTTCCCTCTCTTACTCAGAAGGTTACAGTATATGTAAATGTTACTTGAAAGTATTTATTATTACCATACATAAATATGGTAATATGAAAAATGGTAATAAGAAAGTATTTATTATTACCATTTTTCGGTATGCTTTTGTGCTGTTCCAAAATTGTATTTAACCTGCTCCTAAAGGTGTTAAAAAATGTATGTAGATTTGCAGACTTTTTATTATAAAGTTATCCTCCGATTTTAGTGAAACTATAAACAAAATGTTTTCTGAATCAAATGAAAAGATCTGCTGACTTATTCTTCTGCAAATTCATCACCTAGTTGAAAGTGTTAAGCTGTGCTTTAGTTGGAGATTTAAATTTGACACTAATCCATGTACACACAAAACTAATTTTAACTAGTTTTATTTTGTATGTATTTAACATAGATCTAGTTTATGCTCTTGTATATTCTAGCTGCCAACTCTTTCTGATTTTGAGCCTTTCTTCAGTCTTATTCAAATTATGGGGAGGGGGGAGGGTACCCTTTTTTTATTAGGATAGAATAGCAGTTATGTTTTAACTTTTAATTCTGTAATTACTTGTTGAAGTCATAATTTTTATCTTCCAGATGCTGTTAGAAGAATCCCTGAATGTGAAATAGTATTGAAGTACTCATATTGAATCCAGTGATTGTATTTTATATAAATGTAACAATGTAATACAATTAAACCAAATTTGTAATAATTTGTTGTGTGTTCACTGCCATTGCTTTTATAATTCATTCAAACCTGCATGAGTCTCAATAAGAGATATCTTCCACTTTTTTCAATTCGTAGGCTATTTTTTACTTCTGCAGTTCTGTAATAGTTTAAATTTTTTTTTAAATTTAGAACGCATCGTAAACTAAAATTTGCTAGGCTGAAGACTACTCTGGACTTGGAAGTTCCATTACTCATGTTTTTATTAAGACTTTGCTTATATATTTTTATTAACTGTTTTTTCTTTCTTTTTTTTTTTGGCCCTCGTATTAATTGAACTTTGTTCTAACATACTAATGAGTTTTTCTGGCTTTACTTTCATTTATTTGCAGACTTTTTATTATAAAGTTATCCTCCGATTTTAGTGAAACTATAAACAAAATGTTTTCTGAATCAAATGAAAAGATCTGCTGACTTATTCTTCTGCAAATTCATCACCTAGTTGAAAGTGTTAAGCTGTGCTTTAGTTGGAGATTTAAATTTGACACTAATCCATGTACACACAAAACTAATTTTAACTAGTTTTATTTTGTATGTATTTAACATAGATCTAGTTTATGCTCTTGTATATTCTAGCTGCCAACTCTTTCTGATTTTGAGCCTTTCTTCAGTCTTATTCAAATTATGGGGAGGGGGGAGGGTACCCTTTTTTTATTAGGATAGAATAGCAGTTATGTTTTAACTTTTAATTCTGTAATTACTTGTTGAAGTCATAATTTTTATCTTCCAGATGCTGTTAGAAGAATCCCTGAATGTGAAATAGTATTGAAGTACTCATATTGAATCCAGTGATTGTATTTTATATAAATGTAACAATGTAATACAATTAAACCAAATTTGTAATAATTTGTTGTGTGTTCACTGCCATTGCTTTTATAATTCATTCAAACCTGCATGAGTCTCAATAAGAGATATCTTCCACTTTTTTCAATTCGTAGGCTATTTTTTACTTCTGCAGTTCTGTAATAGTTTAAATTTTTTTTTAAATTTAGAACGCATCGTAAACTAAAATTTGCTAGGCTGAAGACTACTCTGGACTTGGAAGTTCCATTACTCATGTTTTTATTAAGACTTTGCTTATATATTTTTATTAACTGTTTTTTCTTTCTTTTTTTTTTGGCCCTCGTATTAATTGAACTTTGTTCTAACATACTAATGAGTTTTTCTGGCTTTACTTTCATTTATTGTTCTAAATCTGTTTTCAATAGTATAATAATTCTTGCATAAAATCTATATTAAAAGAATTTTTTTTTCAATTTGAAGTTTTTAAAAGATTAAGTAATTTGTAGCTATTTTGCTGTAAAAGTGAAATTGAAATAAATAAAATCACACTTAAAAATAAAGAAATGAATGTGTATATATATTAAAAAATTAAGAAATGGCTTTTATTTTGAAGTATGTATAAATTATGTTCAGAACAGGAATTTGGTTTTTTAAGAGGTGAAAAAAAAAAAAAAATGTTTTTCTGTGAATCACCACCCTCCCCCCTCACCCAGACATTATCTATGGAGGTTAATATGGTTCACCCTCATGCTCTAAACTTAAATTATTTCTTTGCGTTATGGCAAGTCTACAAGAGGGGTGTCTTCTTGGGGGAACTGACTTGGGTGGTGAACTTTTTAAGGATTCTAACCTGTATTCTTGCTCATGCCTCTAAACCTTAAATAATGGTTTTTGGAAAAGACAAAAATGTTGGGGGGATTCAACAAAATGGGCATTGTTGGGGAATTATGAAATAATTGGTTTTGATTTATATTATTTATGTATTGGCCTGCACAAAAATATTTCTTTACCCCTTTTCACAAAAAAAGAAATCAATCAATATAAAGTAGTTTCCATTTTAGAAATATTTTATTCCTTTTTCTGGGGGGAGGGGGAAGAATAGAAAAATAGGTATTCTCTTAAATTTCCAAACATGATATGTACATTAACAGAGGTTATCAGCAGATATATTTATATTTTTGATTTACCCAACAATTAGTTTATTTATTTAATTTTTTTTTTCTTTTTTTGGTTTTCAATTAAAGGATAGCTATTACTCTTTTAACTTATTTTCGTGTTTCATAATTCTTGTATTTGTTCGTATAAATGACTGAAATTTAATTTCAAATAATTTCTTTTCGATAACAATTCAATCCTGTTCATTTCTTATTTATTTAAAATTAAAAAAAAAGACTTGTTAATTGTAATAAAGTTGAAAAGAAAGTTTGAATAAATTATGCTTAAAATAAAACCTATTTAAAAATCAAAATTATTAGTATTCTTTTGATTTTATATAAATATCTTATCATGAACTATTTTTTATTGTTTTGTTAATACTGTTGTAAGTGAAAGTTGTTCTGAAATGTACCATAGGTAAAAAATAAGCTTTCAGGGATTTTTTATTTCAGCAGGAGAAAAGGTAACATTGAAAATATCAAATATTTCTGCACACTGTTGAGTAATGTGGATGTCCGAAACTCTTATTTCTATTCTTGTTTGATCACAGATTACCTCAAATGAAGTTATAGTACTGCAGACAAAGAAAATTCTTATAAATCTCCTGCTGATGGATTTTACATAGCTCAATGGCTATACAGATCACCTCCAAGCATTTTGAAACTTTCACTTCTATTCCTGTTACGTTTTGACTAACCAAACAAAACATAAACTGTTAACGAATTCTGTAACTAAATAGATCTAGAGGTTATGGAGGTTTGTTTTAGTAACCATGTGGAACTCTTGGGGGTATCTTTTAGTGATGCCATCATCTGATTATTAAAATGAAACTCTGTACTCCTTCTTAATCTGTTTAATTTCAGAATAGGCTGTTATTTTAAATACTGTATGTTTTGTGTCAACAGTCCACATTTAACTCACTGTAATGAAAGCAAGAATCTAAAAATGCATGGGGTCAGATATTACTTGTACCATTGAGCTACGTAAAATTCATTTTCCAGCTGTTATGGATCATTCTGAACATGACAATAATCCAAGATAGCCCAGAAATAGATATCTAAGAAGTTCTGGATATGAAATAAGTATCAATTTCTGATCTTTGGATATTTTGAATATGAAATAGATAGCCATTTTTGGGATATTTGAGATCTTCTGGAAGTTTAAGTATTATAACTATGCTACATATATACAGATACCTGTATATTATAGATGTTATTTACTCATTAGAGAGATCACACCTCAAATTTCTAATAGAGAAATCTATTTTTATGTTGTACTTCTAATAGATATACCCAATATCCAGCTATGATGTATTAAAGATTGCCTATGGACAAACTTGGGGGGGGGGGGAGGTAAATGCGGCAAAAATATTTACTTGTACGATATGAAGAATATTTTCAAGGCGCTCGATATTGCAGATACATTTTAAATATATTTAATTTAAATTCAATAGCAGCAAAGTTTTATAATTTTTACAATATTAAGGTTAAATATCAACTTTCTACTTTTTACCAATACTAGCTTTATTCCCAGTGTAATATTGAGTAAATATTAACCAAAAAAAATAAAGGTTAAATATCAACTTTCTACTTTTTACCAATACTAGCTTTATTCCCAGTGTAATATTGAGTAAATATTAACCAAAAAATTAAAAATGGTATAAAGTTATGTTAAAGTAATTACTTATCCATATTTAATATATTTCCAATGTATATCATATACTATAACTGCATTTTAAATATATCTGAGGCAAATATTAACTTTGCTACTTTGTACGAAGTTACATTTGATACATTTGACGAAGTTACAGTTGATCTTTGTTTTCAATTTTTTTTTAACAATATTGAGTTAACATTAAAAAATTTATCAATTGAGGACTACTTCAAAAATATTTCCAATACAACCCTATATTAAGAATATATTTTTTTGTATGTTAAATTCAGTGGAAAAAGGTATTAGTATAGTCATACTGAAAGTATAATGTTATTTTGAGAATTTATCAGACCAAAATGCTAATTTTTACCAATATTGGAATTTTATTTACCAATATTGGAAACTGTTTATTCTCAATGTGTTCACTTACTACTTTGTAATATTATTGGTTTTTGATATCAATGTTTTCACAATATTGAGTTAATATTTAAAAGTTCATTGGTAGTGAGACTGCTTCAGAAATATTCTCAATATATAATTAATATTTCAATACATACTTCATATGTTAATTAAAATTTTACAAATAATAATAACATTTTGAGCATATATCAGGGCTAAACTCTAGTTTTTACCAATACTGGAAGTGGTCTTTACTCTCAAAGTATTCGCATATATGTAAATTTTAATAATTAAAAGTAATTAGTACTTAATAATATTGGAAATATTTCTAATATACACTCAATATTATTGATAAATTTCAAATACTTTAAGATTCAATAGTATTAAAATCTGACTTCAAATGGGCAAAATATGAAATTTATAATATTGGATTTTATTTTCAATGAATTCACAAGATTAGATAAATATTGATGCTATATAGAAAATATCTTTTAATGTTTGCCAAATATTTAAAAAATAATAATAATCAATGCTGTTACCAGATACATTCATATATATATATATATTTATAAGGAATTATTTTAATTTCCCTAAAATAGTGATAGCCAGAAGCAAGGCATATGCAAGGAATAAATCCAGGGCCGTACCCAGACAAAAATTTCAGGCAGGGTCCAAACCGTGGAAAAGGCAGAATTTTTCACAAAAAGACGTCATTATTATTATTTTATTAACAAAAATCAATTTTTTGGGAGGGGGGAGGGTCCGGACCCCTGGATACGGTCTCGAATAATCACCCTATAAAAAGTGGCGGTCACTTTTAAAAAGGGTCATAGCTCACTCTTGATCAGAGCGCTCCACTCTTTAAGGGATGGCGTGCTGTCACCCTTTCCTTAGAGTGAGGCACTCTTTCCCGGAGTGGGTTTTTGAATTCTCACTCCTAGCCCAGAGTCAGAAATGTCACTCTTCAGAATAGTGATTTCTCACTCTATGGAGGTTGGCTGATTTTTGTCACGAAGGTAGGGTGATATATCACTCCTCAGCACTGGTTTTTCACTCTTGATTATTAAGAGAGTACGTCTGCTGGATGCGCAGTTCCGATGCGCTAGAGATCAAACTATTCATTCATTGGACACCAAATTTGAATCATTTGCATATCTGTTCAAAACATTCATGCATACAAAATTTCAAAGCAATTGGATAATTGTTTCTTGGTGCGTCGATTTTTTTGTTATAGAGTGTATTATTAAATATCATATTAGCTTGAATATAACAGGATATTTTTTGACAGATCACTTTCTGCTAAAAACCTAAATTTTTACTAAATTTGAGATCTAAATGTAAGATTTTTCTTATTATCTTGATGAAAAATTTCAAGGTCACATTATATTCGAGCTAATACGGTACTGTGCTTTTTAATGTGTATCACTACTAGAAACTGTTTGAATAAAACCATGATAAAAAGAAATACATTTTCTTATACATTGTTTACAAAAGAAAAAAAAAAGAAAAGAAAAGAAATTTACACACGGACAGCAAATGTCCACCAAATTTTGAAAATGACCCATAAAATTAAATTGTTTCATTGTCCTTACATATTTTGGGGACAGCTTATTTTGAATTATATTTTTTTTTACAAACATCTGTAATATAAGCATGATATTGCAATTGCAATCCTTTACT
>JAWZYV010004345.1:0-11801 GCA_038373885.1 Cheiracanthium punctorium
ATCTTATACCCTGAATTAACACAAAAAATACCCCCCCCTCCCCCCAAAAAAAAGACACTGCTCCCATGATTTTCAGATTTCTAAATTTAGTGGTACATTCCAAAGCATGATATAAAACTGAATATCATGCTGATGGAGCCACGAGTATATTAAATTAAAAATATATAATAGTACTGTGATTGATATAACGTGATTAAAATGGAAAACCCTCTTACATATAAAAATATGTGCCTTTGTGAAAAAGAAAACAGATTAATGCATCAGTGACAAATTTTTTTCAGCAAATGCTGCTTTAACACCTAATGAACCAGGGCAAATGCATTTAGTACAAAGTATATGAAAACAGAACTTATATTAAATGAATACCTTGGCAGAATTATTTTTTCCTCTTCTGTTAATGTGGCACAGTTATTGAAGCTTTGGAAGCTCACTTTTGATGGAGGGAATTTGAATGGTGTTCGGCCAAAATTAAATTCACACTGCTGGAATGACATAAAACTAGCAGCTGCAAAAAAACCTGATCTGAAATTGAAATTAAATATAACTCTTAATAATAAAAAAATGAAATTTATTAGCTGTGTAGTAGAGATACTGTTGATATTCAGATAACATTTAATATATTGATTTAGTATATATATATATGTAACATTACAAGTCAAAAGCCTATGAAAATCCCATATTTCTGGAACTACGCAGTTTAATCCAGTTGGAACAAAGAAAGCCGCGTTCTAAAACTGCTATTAATACACGGTCCCCTACAATTCCTTTGTAACTTTGTAGACGGTCCCGGCAGCCAGCCACATAGGCGTCTTGAAAGTCATAACAAACCCTGGGAAAACAGCTGCCCAGTTTTAGCTTTTGGCCAATGGTTGCAACGCGTTTGCGGTCATGTGTCATGACGTCCAGAGCTTTTATAAGGGCCTGCGACGGATCAGGAGCAGATTTCCCCGTGACGCAACTGCTAAGATAAGATGTACCCAGTCGTCAAAGTCATGTAATCGTACTTAGAGTCCGTCTTATTTCTTCCATGCTTGGCCCGACTACGACTACAAACAGCGGGTGGCCGGGGTCGGCTCTAAGCCAGAGTCTTTACCCAGTCACGCCGCATCGCCTGTTCTGCCCGTCAACGCCTCGCCTAGTACTCCACGCCGAGAATGCGCCACGAATGCCTCTCCCTCTGGTTCACGGCTACACAGCACTCCCGCAATAGCGGCTCAGAGTCCCGAGCCATCCAGGAGACCTCAACATCCATGCCTCACCCTCACCTTACCACCGGTTCCACGACACAGAACTCCCGAAACACCTAATGTTACATAGATATATACACATTTAGTATATAATCACATTGATTTGGTATATATGTATAAAGAATATTTGCCGCCTCTTTTGGTAAAGCCTTTGCCCTTCACCGAAATAATTGCAGTCGAGGCTGGTTGAGGTTTATCATGATCTTAATTATTTTTCATACTTTGTTAGAGAAGGACCGCCAACCTACCGGCACACTGCATTTTTTCTAGGCAGTTACAATATCGAAAGTCCTCGCAAATTTACCTACATACACCCTATTTTCTCAACTTGTCGCTAGGTGCAAAGGGCATTACACTTTCTCTAAAATGTTGAAATAATATTTGTCTGGCAGAGAAACAAACCTTACAGTGAAAGTACTCTGTTTCACAGAGATTAAAGATGGTTTTTCAGATGACTAAACTAAATTAGATTAAATTATCAAAGGCTATTTTCTTATTACATATATACACATTGCATGGAGTGTTTTCAAACACACTCAGCACAATACTATTCTTTAAAATATTTGAAAAATTTTAAAACTAACTTAGCACCCATTATTCACAATGGGAAAAGAGCTTTCCTTTTTTACTTTAAACATACACACAAAAAGGCACAATTTTTTAAAAACAAATTTTCAGACTATATAAAAAGTTTCAGGATTAAACACTAAACACATGCCAAAAGAATGATAATTTTAGGTTGAGATGTGCAGGATATAATGGAAAGGAAGAAATAATTATTAATACAAATATCACATTTTAACAGGGTACCCAAGTTATGGTATTTAAACATAGTATTTGATGAATGGGAAGGGTACAAAAGCTTCAGATAAATTTGCTTCTTTTTCCTCCCTTCAATTTAGGCTTGAAAACACTTACATTCAATGCTTTAGATAGTCAAAATTTTCATTTTTTAGAGTAAAAATTAATTAGATCATATCTTATTGTTAATATCTGACTGAATACTATGCATAAAACATATTACAGTATAAATATTTTGGGGAGTACGAAAAATCTACCCTTCCTCAGCTGCTGTAAAATCCACAAAGGCAGAAAAGTGAAAACTAAAAGTAAATACAAGGTAAATTGACATTTGAAAGGGGAAAAAAAGTAAGAAAACCAGAGAGAATAAAAGTTGAAAGCAAATAAATGTTTGAGAAAGAGTGAAAAATGTGCTTGAAAAAAAAAAAAAAAAAAAAAGAGGGTTCTCAGAGAACTCGCCTTGCCTCTTCTAATTTTTGCCTTACCTGACGCTGTCTGAAGCAGCATAATATTTAATCTAAATATTAAGATATTGCAATAATGCAACTAAACTAATATCACATCTCTCACTAGAATTTTTCAAAGCAGAGAACATTTGATAATCTTAACTAAATCTGACTGTTGTTGGTTCTACTCTCCAATAATAAAAGCAAATAGTCTTAGCAGTTAATAAAGTCTTATTTATATTGCATATTTTTTCTACGCCAGTTTTTACATCTTTAAGCCTGTTAAATTTGCAATGTGATTTCAAATTTTACACTAACCAATATTTGTCATACTTTAATACCAATTAATGCTTTTGAAAATATTCTAAAAATTTTTTCTAACACTGAGAAAAATTTCAGGCTTTGTTACCAGGAACAGAAAGTATAATTTATTTTTTTCCCAAAGTATAATTTCCGACTTACGGAAATCTTCATACTTTGGCACCTACATCTTTCATAGGCGTACAGAAAATGTTTAGGGCCCAATATTTCTCCAGAACACAATTTTATCAAAAATTTCCCCCAAACTGAAGCATATTTTCATTCTAGTTTAAGTGACTATATCTATCACTAGCTCCTTTTGGTAACAACTGCATGTACAAAAAAAAATTTTTTTTTGCCTTTTTTCTTTTCTTTAAATACACTGGGGACAAAAATGTCCCCAGCACTTCAGAATTCCCCCCGAACCTTGTTCAAACATATTCTGCACCCCTGCATCTTCATACTTTGGCTCCTAGATATCTGGAGTATTCAGTAATAAAATCCTTGATGCTACATACATCTGGATAGTTTTCAGTTTTTAGTAAAGCAAATCATAAGTTAAAAATGAACTATTTATTGATTAAAATTAAACGTACCTTTTGAGTGAGTAAGTCTTGTGATTTTTATAGCCTTTCAAATTAAGTAAATAAAAAAAAAAATGAAGTAGGAAGAGGAGGAGAAAGCTATATGAGGTTAAGATAAATTAAATTTATCAAGTGTGTGTTAATATTCCTATTTTTACATGAACTATTAACCCCTAAAAGGTCATTATTTTCTAGAAAACGGTCATAAAAGACCCTATTTTTTTAAAGAAAATTGTATGAAGACAAGTGCCTGTACGATATATGTATTCATTTAAGGTTTTGGTCATCTTTTTATCATGAAAGAAAAAGAAAAGTTCAATTTCTAGGAAAAGCCCACATTTGGGATTATTGTAACTGTATGTGTGTTTTCTAGTAAGAAGGCAATAATTAAAAATATATCTTTTAAACACTAAAGGAGAATTTTATTAAACTTACATCATAAAACAAATAAATATTTGCAAAGTTTTCTTTGAATATAAATAAAAAAGTGAACCAAGATTATAAATTGCATAGCACAAATACACGTATTTAAGTAGTGCTACCATCTATTCAAAAGTAAACTATCTCCAATTAAGTTAAAATTATTTTGGTACTGTCATCTGTTGTGTAAAATGAGATATTAAAAAAAAAAATCTGTGCATAAAAATTGAAATGCTGCAATCTTTCTGGCGCATAACTTTTGAACACTACTGCCCAGAAATACAATGGACACAAGAAATGGAGAAAGATTAGCCCGTGATTTTGATGGGAGCGAGAAGGATGGGATTAAAAGGTTTTTGACAATTTCTGACATTTTTGGCATCTAGATTTTTAATATGAAGGTTATAACTTGGTTAAAAAATAGATTCAATTAGGTTTAAACATTTTAGAAGCCATTATGAAGATTACAGAAACTTAGTTAAGCATAAATGTTTGTTCTCTATGACATGCACATCAAAATTTTGATAATTTAAGGAATAAAATGATTAATTCATAGCAGGTTGAACTTACTAAAACAAAAGTTTGCTCAATAAAAGTAATCAGAAGTATTTTATACTTACCTTGCACTTTGGAATAATTGCGTACAGGGATCTAATGGATGTCCATTTAAATAAAAAATGATTCGTAATTTTTCTAAATCTAATAATGTTCCTAAAGTATCACCTTGAAAAAGAGAAAAATCCATTAATGATAGAAATATACTTACAAAATATTTTTTAACGTACTTAGCACAACCTCTAGAAAAAGTGACTAATAATGAATGGCAAAAAATAAAAAGAAATTCTAAATTTATTAAAATACAGTGAAATTAAAGAAGCAAAATTGGTGGACAATCAAAAACAATAAGTTATAGTGAAATACATACTATATTTGGCTACTTTACCAAAAATGAGACAAAACATAACTCTTACATTGGAAAAAAATAATTAATGAATTAGCTTGGAAAAATGTCTCTAATATTCAAATGAAGCAACATGCAAAATAGACGTACTAGCTATCTAGGTACAAGCCGGGTTACGTTATAAGTTAAGTTGTATAAATCTTGTCACAGATCTATTATTAAAAGATTTACTAATTAAAACATAAGGGATAACATATTCAAAAGGAAGGATGAATGGAATTATTATGTGTGTATGAAATCATGGATTGAGATTGAGCGCAGAGTCATTTCCCTTGAGATTTTTTAGGTCAATTCTTTGCATCAATTTTGTCCAGAGCATATTTATTAACAATTTGGAATACTGTGATGAAAATTGATGATTAATTGAACCAAAAAAAAATTAAGAGCCTACTTATCCTTAAAAAATATTTTCTTAGGCTCTCTCACTTTTGCGTCCACCAACAGCACTGTATTCATACTCCTTGCCTTGTTTACTGCCTCAAAGAAGATGATTTCCCATATTTTATAGAGCGAGTTAAATAGTCCCCTCTTTGAACTGGATTAAATTTAAAAAAAAAAAAAAAACATCTGGAGTGACTCCACTCGACTTTCCGAACACTTACGATTAAGATCATTACCAAGCATATAAATAAATTTTAATCGATGAATAATTCAAATATATATACCAAATTGAATCTCAATCGAATGTACCGTTTAAACGCTAGCGCACTTTCCAGAATTTTCCCCCATAGGCCATAATGTAAAAGAAATCTTTGTCGTAGCCCTGTAGAAAAACTATAAGTCCTATACACACCAAAATCAATACCAGTCTTGTGACGGTGGTTTATAATATATATACCCAATTTGAGCTCAGTCGAATGCACCGTTTAAACGCTAGCGCACTTTCCAGAATTTTCCCCCATAGGCCATAATGTAAAAGAAATTGTCGTAGCCCTGTAGAAAAACTAAGTCCTATACACAACAAAATCAATACATGTCTTACGATGGTGGTTTATAACATCTATACCCAATTTGAGCTCAATCGAATGCACCGTTTAAATGCGAGCGCACTTTCCAGAATTTTCCCCCATAGGCCATAATGTAAAAGAAATCTTTGTCGTAGCCCTGTAGAAAAACTATAAGTCCTATACACACCAAAATCAATACCGGTCTTGCGACGGTGGTTTATAACATCTATACCCAATTTAAGCTCAATCGCATGCCCCATTCAGGAGCTATCGTGTTCTCTCTCTCTCTCTCTCTCTCTCTCTCTCTCTCTCTCTCTCTCTCTCTCTCTCTCACACACACACACACACTCTCACACACACACACACACACACACACACACACACACACACACACACACACACACACACACACACACACACACACACACACACACACACACATACATACATACATACATACATACATACATCTCGTAAAAATAGCATAAATGAATTCAGAAGACCTCGAAACGTGTAAATGCACCAAAATGTCGAAATCAAATTTTTTCATGATTACAATACTTTCCTTACATGGTACATGTTCGGAAAGTAATAACAAGTTTTCTGTCACTCATCGAATTTGGCACTGATTAAAATCATATATTAATTGCAAAAAATCGTTAGAACGGATTCCAAGATCCAGAAGTTACAAGTTGGAAAAATCAGCTGTAAATATAAGTGCTGCGATGTTTTTCGGTTGGTTGGTTGTTGTTGGGACTGGCTGCATTACTCGTAGAACTGTCGTTCTCCATGATTAGTTTCTGCCAAAATCTCATTGAATTAACATTAGCACGTATTTAAGCAGTTATTACTGAAGTGGTGCTACAAAGAATTGATATTCTTAATTACTATATTAGATTTTTTCCATGTAAATTCATTATTGGTTAATTTTTCTAATGTAGGAATTCTGTTTTGTCTTGTTTTTGATGAATTAACCAAATATGTATGTGCTTTACTATTAGCTATTGTTTTTGATTGTCCACCAATTTGCTTCTTCAATTTCACTGTTTTTCATCATTCATTTTTTTCCAGGGGTTGTAGATACAAGAAATATTACTAATCACTGAATATTCACACATATCATGGTAAATAATGCTTTTGCAGCAAAGCACGAACAATTAAAGAAAAATTTATTACAGTTAAACATCCCAAGTTTGGTACCCTCATAAGCATGCATATTTTTAAACATTTTGATTTGTACTATGAAAAGTAGTTGAGATGTTGAATAAATTTAAAAAGAGCATTATTACTTCCTTGTATGGAGTATAAGGAAGTAATGTGATCCCGAAAAATTTGGGGAGCCAAATTTCGATTAAAAAAACGATTTTGACTACCTCTAAATTTACTTTTAAGAATTTTTTCGATGCATCTCATTGTAAGCTAGCATGCATGATCATATAAGCCCGTCTGCAACTCATTTTGAATAGCGGCGAGTCTATTTTGGCCAGTTTATCCATGCCATCTGTACATATGTAAGTACATATGTATGTATGTAACTCGCATATCTCAAAAACTATTGGTCGTAGAATGTTGAAATTTTATATTTAGGATTGTTCTAACATCTAGTAGTGCACCTCCCTTTTTAGTCTCAATTGAATAAATAGTTTATGTACAGGACTGCCCAAAATATTTGAAATACATTACGCTCTATGGGCTAAGATTCATTAAAGCGTATTTTAGAGGTACTGGGCTATTTTAAACGACTCAGAAGTGATATATGCTGTTAAGAGTTACAAAATGAATTTCTCCATTTAAAAAAATGTCTTTATCATTTATAGTTCTGCTACAGGAACACAAAATATTTCCAATACATTACAGCCAATGGCAATTTTAGGGGCATTCATCCATTTCAAGCAGAATTCCATCCTATTACATAAGTTAGGTAATGGTGCAACCACGGTCATATGCCTCCCTCAACAACTACGCGAAAAGCTGCCGAGCTTGGCAACTTTTGGTGTACGTGTGTATGTATTTAACTCTCAAATCTGAAAAACTATTAGTCGTAGAATGTTGAAATTTCATATATACGATTGTTGTAACATCAACTTGCGCATCTCAATTTTTGGTTCCAATCTACTGGAGAGTTTATTTACAGGACCACTGAAAAGAATTTCAATACTTTAATGCCTATGTACATCTTCAATATAATATAACTGTAGACAGTCATTGTTTGGTCCATGCCCAAAATCTCGCCGTCTGTCGTCGACCTTCGTGAGTTTTACCAAAATATTGTCAAATTTGGCGATATTCAGTCATTTGGTTTATGCCCAAAGTATCGCCATTTGTCATCGTTCTTGGCGAGTTTTGGCGAAATATTGCCAAATTTGGCGATAATCTGTCATTGTTGGTCCATGCTTAATATCTCGCCAAATGTCGTCGACATTGACGAGTTTCGCCGAAATATCGCCAAATTTGGTGCCAAAAATTATTTCGTATTTTGTATAACTCTAAAACTTTAACCCGTAGAATTTTGAACTTTTGTATTTAGAACTATATTATAATATCTAACGGTTTTCAATATCTTTTTTGACAGCAATCGACTGGGAATTTATTTACAGGGTGAGCCAAATGACTATAAATACATTAAGGTGTATGGATGCATTCAATTCATTGAAAGTCTGTGGTCAATGACTACTTTGGCTATCCCCAAAATCTCGCAAACTATTTCAAGTTTGTCGGCTTTTGGTGAAATGTCGCCAAATAAAGTGTCATAAGGAAGTCTTTCAAACTGAACTCAGCTTGGCGATATCGAAATATTTGACTAGAAATCGCTAAACCTAACTATTACTGATATTTTATCTCTTTCAAACAAAACAAGTTTAGATGAAGTGAGCAGAAAATATTTTTAATTTAATAGACGTGCAAGGAAGTCATGTGTTGTCCACATCAGATTTTTTCTTGGGAACCAGTAGCAAAGTCTTGTAGACCAATGCTAGTCTGCAGAGGAGTGGTTGGGAAACACTTGTTTAGGAGATATAGAATTACATTCACATATGTTCCATGTAAAAAAATTAAACATATTTTTAAATAATGACACTGTACAGAAACACATGCACTGTTCACCAAAGTGTAAAAACACATGATTTTTTTTTTATAAAAAAAAAAAAAATCAGACATTTAAAAAACAATTAGATTGATTAATGATTACATACATTTAACTGCTTTATATGATGAGTATAAACAATTAGTAGATATCAATAGGTAGAACCAAAACTAATAAAAGTTTAGTTTTGGTTCAGATTTTTCAATTATTGTTCCTGTTTTCAGTTTTAGTTTATGTTCTGATTCAATCTTGGAGAAAAACTTAGCATGACTGTAGTATGTAGCATAAAACTGGCTGTTGAATGAAGTTGAATTAAAGTAAGTTTAAGTTAATTTCCTTTTATAGTTTTGGCTCAGAATTTTAGTACTCCAGTTTTGGATTGTATTGGATTGATTTCAGTATGCATCAAATGATGGTTTTCAAATAAAGATTAAAGGAAAGAAATTTTTCATCTGAAACAAAAGTTTTAGAAATATAATTAATTTAAAAGTATAACTGTGAAAGTGTTTACTATTTTCTCAGTACTGTATTGTTATACGATATATAGAAATTTAAAAAGTTTATAAAAGAAAAAAAAAATTCAGTAAAATTGCTTAAGTTTATGCTGTATGATAAAAGAACCCCCTTTTTTTTAAGTAGAATATGATTAATTATTTAATAAATTATTATTTTGTTAAGTTTAAACTTTCAGCAAAGTATTCCATAAAATTAATTGCTTTACTATGTAGTTTATCTTTTCTTTCTAAATTAATTGGGTTATATATAATTTATATCTGATGATTTTTAATGAATAATTATTTTTTTTTTTTTTTTTTTTAATTTTTTTTTAATTTTTTTTTTTTTTTTGTTAAAATGTAGGAATACAGTTTTGTTTTGTTTTTGCATGATAACAAAACATGCATCATAACAATACTCTAATTTAATGATTTTTATTTTGTCTAATTTCATATAGTGGCCCGGATTTTTTATGAAAAAGTGGATGAAATACTAACCCTGAATCAAAACAGTCCCGTAACAAAAATATAATTGATGAAAATGGCCCTTTCATAAAAAAAATAAAGAAAACAGCCCTTCATTAGCATTTTACCCAACATTTAAATTTGTTTTATCAATTATTTTAATGAAAAAGTGACTTTTAAAAAATTGGTATCAAAATTCACAAAAATAGATGTTCAAATTTACAAAATTAAATATTGAAATTCACAAAAATGGGTCTCTGGAAAGAATTTCTGGATTGACCTGACTTCCTTCTCTTAAAAGCTGACTTTATGAATTCTGATTAGTGTTTTTCAATGTGCAACTGGGTTGGCGAATGTATGGAACATATTTCATGATCCAATAATGGCCCTTGGGCTAAAAATTGTGCATCCTTGATTTAAATATGATTTTTTTTAATCAATTGATTTAAATCATGATTAAAATCGCTGATTTAAATCAATTGATTTAAATCATTGACACCCTGCTAATCACCAATTTTTAAAAGCAGTTTACCAGGTTTCCAACAAGGATGCTTATGAGAACTGCTAGCAGCATTATACCAGATGAGTTGACGGCATCCATCATATGCTAATGAGTACTCATCATCTCCAATGCCATATCCTTCCTGTTAAAATATGAAAAAATCTGTTGTAATATTTTATTAATTACATAAAAGAAATAATCTAACAAAATATAAAAGATAATCAGAAATAATTATAATTAACACAACTAAAAATTGGTTTTACAGCAAAACGATGTAGTTCAAAACAATCATGTGATTTAAGAACATAAATACAAATGAACTACATGAAGCATATGAAATATTCTGGACGCCTCTTCACAAGCTGCACTATCAGTAAAATTAAACGAATTATATGAAATCAGAAAATTTCTGAAAAAATTCTTTAAATTTGGAAACTTTACAAAATGTGCCACTCTGAAAATTTTGCTGTACAATTTGATGTTTAAGAAGATTTTCAGAAAATTAGCTTTATAAAGGACAATTTTTATTATTTTTTTTTATTGATTGATTTATTAGAAAGCATACAAAATTTTATGAAAAATCACAATCAATTTTTTGAGACCTTGATGCAATTAGTTTATTTTGAGTACCAAGACCATGAAGCATTTTTTTAAATTATAATCTTAATTGCAATTAGAAAACAATGTTGTTGTTCTTCTTTTACTACATTTGCATCATAAACATATAAGTGTGTGGAAATTTCCTGGTCATTACTACCTAAGCGTGTATACACACATTATTTCAAGGAGAAGATTGGAAACATTAAAAGGATTTTTCCTTGTAAAAGCAAGTCTAAAAGCTGTTAAAAATGGAAATATCAAATTTGAATAGTAGTGAAGAAGACTTTTTTTTTTTTTTTAAATGATACAAATGCAGTGCCTTGAAAATACTTTTATTTCAAAAGAACTGAGGCACTTTTATTTACTGACAAAATACAAATTAATAGTGATTTTAAGAGCAAAGAGAAACAATAATCCTACTATACAGTTACGCTGATCCTTGACTCACTAACTCTGTCACAATTCCGGTACAACCACTCCAAAACAATACTTTTACCGTCATTAATTTAAACAGATTAAAAAATCATTGTCTAAAAAATGTAATAAAATTCATGCCATTAGTGAGATAGGCCTGGAATTTTTCATAATTATGTATTTAAAAAATAAAGAAAACAATCTGTGCTATTTTAAAAATCTGGAAATCCACCCATTCCCTATTTTTTAAAGTGATTATTCACTATTTTGAGCTCTATTTTTTTTTTTTCTAAGAGTAAAAAAATTGAATCATTTGCATGCCAAAATCAGATGTCATAATTGGTATTGATGTCTGTTTGCTTTTCAAAGCATTTTTTTTAAGCCTTTCTTGTCACTGCACTTAATGCAAAAACCTTTTTTTCAGTAATTATACTTCGTGATTAACGTAATAGTTTAAGTTCTGTAACTTCCCTTTAAACTTTGAAAATTATCGTACTTTACCGTATTTTAATGGCGGCAGTACTTCTGGCAAATCTAA
>JAWZYV010004346.1:0-12118 GCA_038373885.1 Cheiracanthium punctorium
CGAACGGTATACTCACTGTGTCCGCCAAAGAAAAAACACGTTCACAATCGGAAAGCATATCCATCTCACTCGATAAAGGCAGACTGTCTCCAGAAAGTATTGATCGAATGCTTCAAGAAGCACAAGAGTACCATATCTTGGACGAGGAAGAAAGGGATTGGATACGCCACAGAAATCATCTTGAAGCTTATATCCATTCGATCAGCAAAGCTGCATTTTCAGATGTTCATAAGAAAATATCCGATCGAGACAAGCTGGAAATCCAAAAGATCTGCAATGACGTACGCGATTGGCTTAAAAGGAACACTTTCGCTGAAAAAGAAGATCTTATTCGGAAACGAAATATAGCAGTTAAACTCCTGCAACCGTATGCGCATCTGTTGGATGTAAGCGCATTAGGAGATGAAACTCGAGATTCTGTACCGATATCTGCTATTAGTGACGATTCATCCTCAGATTCATAGACATTTCATTTTGTGAACTGCTGTATGTAATTAAATTTAGTCCTCTTGTTTAATGCGTTTTCAATGTGAACAAGTCTTGCTTTAATTTTTAATCGACTTCAAAAAGGAGGAGAATATCAATTCGTCGGAATCTGTTTGACGTGAAACGTCTTCAAAATCACACAGGCCTTAAAAGTGCACCAAAACGAGGAGGTCTATATCGTTTACCTTCATAATGGTAAAATCATACAAGACGGTGCCCCTCATGTAAACACGGCGATAGCCGCTGGAGCTTGGCGATCGCCAAGTGCGAGCGCTACAGACCTTGGCGCCAAGCCTCACTGGCGACCGCCAAGCTCCAACGGCTATCGCTGTCTTGTGACGAATAAACACTAGTTATATACCACTAAAATTTTACAAAGAAACACAAATTCTAAGTAAATGACACTATATAAAACAGTCAAATCCACAACAAAACATTAGAAAAAGTACAATTAAAGAAGCACTTACCTCACTTTTCCCCCCCATTCTATATTCCACACATCGACTAACACATTCTATATTCCACACACATACTAACGAAGAAATTCCCAGAGACGCTCACTAACTTACGGTAAAGGGTCCGTAAAACGGAATCAAAACCACAAGGAAAATCCAACACAAACTTATTCGACTCAGAATCAAAGAACACCAAACTTCAATCTTCATGCAATTAACACTAAATGAAAATTCTATACTTCAAATGCACCGCGTTTAATTATCAGAATTGCCACTCAGATTCTGATAAAAAAAAAAAAAAAAAAAAAAAAAAAAAAAACGATTTTCCAGACCAACATGTGATAAAAAATCCAGACGATTTTCAAGTTTATGACGTCAGCTTTACATATGTTCTCCAAGGGCGGAACCAGAAGCCTGCTAAATATTGGTAAAAGCCCCATTTATGTAGTGTAAAAACATTTTTCTCGGAGGGCGCGCGAACCACTCTGCGGGACCCCAAAAAAAAAACACCAGTGGGTCCGGCCACCGCCTCAAAAGGGCCCCCTCGAAAATATGATAACGCGGGCCCCTCTGCGAGACCCAAAAAAAAACATCAGTGTGTCCGGGCGGGCCCCTCTGCGAGACCCCAAAAAAAACATCAGTGGGTCCAGCCACCGCCTCAAAGGGCCGCCTCGAAAATATGCTATCGCGGGCCCCTCTTCGAGACCCCAAAAAAACACCAGTGGGTCCGGCCACCGCCTCAAAAGGGCCCCCTCGAAAATATGCTAACGAGGGGCCCTCTGCGAGACCCCCCAAAAAAACATCAGTGGGTCCAGCCACCGCCTCAAAAGGGCCCCCTCGAAAATATGATAACGCGGGACCCTCTGCGAGACCCCAAAAAAAAAAAACGTTAGTACAAGTTGAAGCAAATTAGAATAGTAGACGAAACAGGAAAAAACGAAAAATAACAATAACGCATGCGCAAAACGCAAATTAATAGCTTAATGACGTCAAATTGAGCAAGCGAATTCGTTACATTCATCGATACATACATTCGAAAATATGCTACGCGGGCCCCTCTGCGAGACCGAAAAAAAAAACTTTAGTACAAGTTGAAGCAAATTGGAATAGTAGACGAAGGAACAGGATAAAACGAAAAATAACAATAACGCATGCGCAAAACGCAAATTCAGCTTAGTGACGTCAAATTGAGCAAGCGAATTCGTTACATTCATCTGTTTACGTCACACATACACAGTAGCTAGATTAAAAAACAACTATTACGCATGCCCAAAAGTGCAAGAAATTTCGCATCTTTCAATAGTTCTAAATTATCCAATTTACAATATTTGACGCATTATCATTCCTCCAAAAAAAACGTCGCCAAGCTCTACACATATCTTTATGGTTGCCAGTCAAACTACCATCGGCAGGGTACTTTACTAACGTTGAACATCGCTCACGATGTCGCCAGAACCAAGGGGCACCGGATACGGAACATAGGCCTTCATAATTACAAAACTATTAGTTTTAGAAACATAAATTCAGTGTCATTATTTAGCTGTTATGACCTGGTGTTTGCTTTGGGGCTAGGCGGGGTGGTGGACTGCGCAGAATGATCAAAGCCGGCGCTTTCGCTCCTTTCAGAGTAACTCACGACTCGGACGTAATAGGGCGGTGTTTCTTTCATGTGTTTATAGTTTATTTAGACCGATCGATTCAAATGAAAATAAGTTTAATTTAGATAATATTTATAGGTACAAATAAAACCAAGTCACCAAGACCACTTCTGGCAATTTATCGCCAAAATATAAGCTTCCCAAACTGAATTCATCTTCAATGTTTTCCATATTTAGTCAGAAATCGCGAAACTTTACAATTTTACTATATGAATGACATTATCATTAGAAAATCAGAAAAAAGAAACGGTTTTAAATTCATTGCCAGTAACGCCGTTCTAAATAATAAGTCGGAAGTCACAAGTTTGACGGCAAAAAATTAATTTACAAACTCTAATTTTACACTGGGAATAATATGATACTTTTCGGTCGGGCGCAAAACCCAACAGCTATTATTTCTGTCGATGTTAAATTACTGCTACGAAAACATCATTCTTTCCCAAAACAAAGTCGAAAACCTTAATCAATGTATTAATGCAGTGTTTCTTAGAGTAGACGATAACGCCCCCTTGTGGGCGCTCTAGACTTTCAGAGGGTCAGTAGAAAGCTCAGAGCTCATCAGGAGCCGTGAAGGCAATCTAGAGAGAGGGGTGACGGCAGACAAATTCTTTCTAAAAATTCAAATGAGCTTTAAATTGCCCTGTCGCGGAAACCGTAGAGTCCTTAGTATTTAAAACTAAAATTGAATACTGTCAAATCTTGTAAACCCATAAGAAACAGCTTTTAGCGAAGGTTTGCAATTTTTGCTAATTGATCGCGAAGTTTGATGCCAAAAAAATAAGTTTTCAAAACTGAAAAAAGATTGGCGATATCTTCCAAATTTGGCTAGAAACTAGCAAACGCGACAGTTTATTACAAAGGAAAAGTACAGTTACAATACGCCTGGCGATGATTGTAAAATAGTTTTAGTAGGCGATTTTAATATAGATTTCATTTCCGAAGAAGTATTTAATTCAACAGGGAAGACAAATACGGAACACTCACAGATTATGATATACTTTCCAAATGGTATTTATAAAGCTGAATAATAGTTAGAAAATGCCTGACGAAGACAATTAAACAGTTTTGGTAGGTGATTTTAATATAGATTTCAGTTCTGAAGAAGTGTTTTATGGAATAAGAAAGACAAACTTGGCGCTCTCACGGATTCTGATGCACATTCCAAACAGTATTGATTATGGTGATGCGTAGCGGCGAAGATTTTAAAACATATTTTGTAGGCGATTTTAAGGTAGATTTCGATTCAAAAGAAGTATTTTATGGAAAAAGGAAGAAAAATACGGCACACTCATGAATAATGATACACTTTCCAACTTAATGGAACAAGGAAGAAAAATAGGGACAAAACATGGATTATGATACGCTTTTAATATATAGTACTTAAGTGCGTCTTTAAAATTTAAAAGTGTTTCAGATTTTAATTTTTTTTTTTTTTAAACTTTTCCTCCTTCTCAAACATTTTTATATAACAAAACTGGCACTGGATATTTTCCACTTGGTTAGTTTCTAAATTAAGTAAAATGCCAGTAATGGATACTTTCTGTTACCAAGGGCGGATTAAAGGGGGGCGGAGGGGGCGACCGCCCCCCCCCGTGAAGAAAGAAATTAATGTAAAAGATCCTATTTTACTTCCATAAAATGGATGTATATATGTCAATCTCCTAACTAACCGCCCCCCCACCGACAAACTATCCGCCCCCCCCCCCGACAAACTTGCAATAATCCACCACTGTCTGTTACAGTTATTGATCCTTCAAAATTTGCAAGAAAAACTCGACTGTCACAATCTGAAGGGTGGTCTGATAAAGTCCGAAAAAGTTTTTGTTAACGCATAGGGATGGACGCGAGATGAGAGATAAGCAAGTCTCGTCTCGCGAAATCCCTATATTGTAATGTTAAAAAAGGTTTGTCTCGTTTCGCATAAAAGCTTTAAATCACTGTCACCTCTCGCGTCCATCCCTATTAACACAGGATGATTCAAAATTCATCATCAATATTTTAGTAGGGAGGTAGGAAAAGAAGACTATTTCACTTAGGAAAGCATATGGGCGCAAACGAACGCATAGCTGTGGTAAGGGGCTTTTTGTGCCCACAACTCCCGTTCACGCGCATTACGATCAGTGTTACCAACTCTGCCGGAGAAAAAGTGACTAGAATCAAAGCGAAAAGTGGCTAGACATAATTAAAACTGATTTCGAGCTGGCAGTAAAATAAATTATTCATAATTGATTCCATTAACGAAATAAAATGTTATTTTTGCCTCGTTTTTGGGGAAAGTCTGTCCTAAAAAGAGTAAATTGTGACGTCAAGTGAAACTGCCCTATGTGTTGTCGACATCCAAACAGTCGTCTGTGAAGTTTTATTTCGTTTCCGCATATCATCTACAGTTTGAAAAGACCATAATAGTGGAATTTTATACCCGCAAGTTTGCGCATGCGCATTATAAAATAAATTAAAATGATATTTAATAATACAAATGGAAAACTGCAGATACGAGCGAGCGGAACGGATAGTGTGATCAACGACGGTTGAAAATGGCTAGAAATTGCTTAAAACAGAAAGAATATGGCTAAAATACTTGCTAGTAGGCTTTTCGAAAATTTGTGGCTCGTCTCAAATGGCCAGATCTAATCTCAAATTGGCTAAGTTTGCAACACTGATTACGATAGTTCAGTTAAAATGAACTTTTTATTCTTTTCTCGCACAAACAAATTTGGCAACAAATGTAATTATTTTAGCAGACGATTTCTGAACATGCGCAAATTTGTTTGACGTGTGCAACCAGCCGTTCGAAAAGATGACAATGAAGTAACGTGGACCGGTATACATAGAATGAGCTTGCAGATATGCATCTAACTTACGGTGCCGCAACCACGGACACAAAGCGCCCCTTACATCGCTATGCATTCGTTTGCGCTCACGCTTTCCTATGTGAAATAGTTTTCTTATCCTATTCCCTACCTCACTACCAAATACTGGTGATGAATTTTGAACCACCTATATATATTCCACATCCTATGCATATAATAAGACATGTTTAAGAATTATATTGCAAAACGATAAGTTAGGAAATATGGAGGCTCGAATTTCTTTTTTAAGTGGTGGTTGAAATGAGTTTGCGAACCTGTGTATGAATAGCGCAAAGGGGAGATTTGGACGGTTCCACTGACCCTCTGGTGAAAATCTGCTTTACATATTTTTGTCCAACTTACAGCTCCGATTTTGACGCTGTTTTTAACTTTTTTTAACATACATAAAGTATCGAAGTTTCAGATGGCACAATTATAATGTATAGAAAAATTACAACATTTTATATTTCAACTAGCAGTCCCGCACGGCGTTGCCCGTGAACCCCTTAAATTATGCGATTTACAAAATCTGACATGTAAACTGCAACTCCAGATTAGTACTCTAGGCCACAATTGTATAACAGAATGTGCAGTTAATGGTTCCAGAGTTTCAGGTACGTACTTACAAACGCACCACTAAAGACAACTCACTGCCGTGGCCGTCACATATTTCCCCCAGAAATATCGTGTAATTTGCATTAAAATTGCTGGAGTTATTAAATATTTCATCCAATTAAGCAAATTATCTTGTAAAATCCACAATTTTCGATTTAAATTTCTTAAAATTAGGAAATGTTAGGTCATTAAACGTTAATACGTTTAATACCATAAAAAGTACCATAAAAAATTTCATGAAAAAGTCCCATTAGGAAAAAAGCGCCAAATGACAGAAAAATCGTCAAACTTGGCGAGTTTTGGCGAAATATCGCCAAAAATAAGTCCCCAAAAATTAGGTTTTCGAAGACCTACGACCCATAAAACCCGAGATTTCCAGAACATTCCATATTGATGCAACAAAAAGCAAAATTTAACTATTTAACGCGTAGAATACGAATTTTAAACTGTTTTAAACCCCAGAACAGCGGGTTGCTCCCAAAATTCGTAACACAGGGTAAGAAAATCTCCGTTTTAGAACAGTTTTTAATTAATAATTAAAATTTAAAAATTCTGATTCTCAGGTGCACATTATCGGCATTCATGGGCTTATATATTCAAATTTTCAGAGTTCTGTGTGCAGTAGATTTATCTGGAGACCGCACAGAGACAGATTTACAAACATTCATTTTTATTATTATAGAGATAGATAGATTTGGCGTAAACCTGATGAAATTTTCGTGCCATTTCATACTTCTCAAATGCAAACGATTTGTTTTATAGTAGCATTCGGGCGAAACTCGCCAAGCATGGCAACGTAAAAAACGGTTTTTTACTTTTGCGGTTACCACTCACTTCAAGCATAAATCTTTTCATGAGGCCAAAGTTCGCCAAACATGACGATCTAAAATCGGTTTTTAATTAATAATTTAAAAAGTAATTAAAATTTCAAAATTCTGACCCTCAGGTGTACATTACCGAAGGAATGGGCTCTTATGTTCGAATTTTCAGAGTTCTGCATCCAGTAGTTTTTTCTGGACATCGCACGCATGCAGATTTTCAGACATTCATTTTTATTGATATAGATTGGCGCAAAACTGACTAAATTTCCGTGCCATTTCATGTTTTCCAATGCATGCAATTTTGTTTCACAGTATCATGCTGGCGAAACTCGCCGAGCATGGCATCCTGAAAACGGCTTTTAATTAATAATTAAAAAAGTAATTAAAATTTTAAAATTCTGATTCTCAGGTGCACATTATCGGACTCATGGGCTTATATATTCAAATTTTCCGAGTTCTGCGTGCAGTAGGTTTGTCTGGAGACCGCACACATACAGACAGACAGATTTACAAACATTCATTTTTATTATTATAGATAAACACGAAATTCGTTCACTAGATGGTAGTTCACCACCATCTATATTTGATTAAAAATATAAATATTGTATATGCTTGAAACATTTACGATTGTGGTCATCTGAAAGTTACCTAAAAAGTAAATACACTCTTAGAAAACAAAATTTAAAGAAAGATGTAGAAGTAGCAGTAGGAACAAAAAAGCGCCATACCACCACAATAAAACTGAAAATGTCTAGCTAAATGTCTTTGTTTATGTTTCTTATCGATACCTACGGCGATCTTATGAGGAAGAAGAATAATATAGCTCTCGAGAATAAAGTTGTAGCCTGACTAAAGCAAGGCTGATGGCGCAACTGCATCAAGCCCTCAAAATTAGTAAAGGATACTACTGTTCGCCATAGAAATACCTGATTTGAGCCCATACATTACACATATATGATCAATAGACAAAAAACACTATTTATGTTTTATGTATGCATGGATGTATTTGCTAATAACAATATTCATATTGTTATCCAATATCCATGTTGTTTCCTTGCATGGAAGGAAACAACCGGTCTGAGTTTTAGTTGGTTTTCCAGATGCAACGTGAATAAGCTTCAGATCCTCTTAGAAAGTCCTCTGACCGAGGCACCCCCTCCATCCTAAGCAGATAGCCCATGCTTAGCTTTACCATAAAAGCACTAACTAACAAACAAAAGGAAGGGAACATCATGAACGATGTTTGCCCCGGCCTCAAGTTTGCTTAGTCGGGCTCTGAAGAAAGCTGGAAAATTCCGGTGAATCTGTCATACTATTGGATTCCAAATAGTCGAAGTGTGCATCGCAATGTAAGTATACCGTATTTCTAGCTACGTAAAATACTATTATGATTATTTTTTCATTTCCAGGTCATATTTGTTAATCGAATACTAACCCAATGGGGAGAAGAAATTCTAATACCAGAATGCACGACTACTGGTGAAAGACATTTGAAATGCAAATGTTCCTGTGCAGCAACGGAAGACAGTCATTCTAAAAAGGTAATGTCCCATGAGCTGCTAAGCAACATCACTCTTTGTCTTGAGTTTAGCTAGTTGAAGATTTACCAATTACTATGAGAGCATAGAATGGAACATTTCTACGCAGGATACTTAAAGCTTTGTAAAACAGCACACATAAAATGGACTTATCTTCAGTACGCACGTTTCGAATGCAAAATGTTCACCCTTCATCAACTGTAAAAAAGATCGATCAACTTGTGGAGCAGAAGAGTGAGAACTGTAAATCGAAACAGGTGGAAAATTCTAAAAAAGTAAACGAAATTCGGTCGGTAAAACTGCGCTGCGAGTCGTAATCATTATGTGTGTGTTGTGCGCATGTGTGCATTATTAGTAGATTGATCATGATCGTTGCTAGAGCGCGCATATGTAGTTAATCATTAAAAGGGAGTCGACTATTTTCCTTTGAGAGGCAGACGCTATTCCGCCCGTCTGCTGCTAGTCGATGATTATTCTTTATATGAGTCAGCAGGAACAAAGCAAATAGCCAATCGGAAAGTAGGGAAAAATAAGCAACCATAGAGAATAAAAGAAAAAAAAGGGGAGGAGTAGAGAAGATAGAAAAAATAGAATAGTAGTTAAAAATAAATAAAATAGTAATATGAAAAAGAAAAGTGTTTTTTGTTATTTTCACACAGGTTTTGATTATCGTAAAAGGGAAATCATGACTTGATTGCTTATGAAATATAATTGTGCACTTTTGCACAATTATATTTCATAAGTGTGATCATATCATATATTCATTCAGTGCACTTTTTGAATATGATTTATTGTCAGATATAACTTGTCCAGGAGTTGCGCTGGCTCTTTTTAACATTTCGCCAATTCATTGGCCAAATTAGATTTTTCCGGACCTCATTAGGAAAAACAATTGCCAATATTTTTGCCAAAACGTATTTTCTTTCGCCAAACTAATTTTATTTTCGCAATTTGCTACGTTGGCGATCGACAGCGCGACCCCTGCTTGTCTTACTCAAAGAATACATAAAGTGTTTCCAGGATCACCTGCAACTACATAAAAATATGTTAACTTAGCGCTTTTTGGTTTCACACACCTCGATGTATAAACTGCATGTTCTATTTCTAAAATATAAAATAATTGCCTTCTATTACCCCAGATAAAGCCCGTAGTGGAGGCAACTACAACGGGCGCTAAAAAAAGATTTATTTGAATATATTTAATCTTTGTTCATGTAAAATAAATAATTTTATATTATATTTCTAATAGCATAGTTACCAAAGTAACATTGCTGTAACTAAGTTGTTAAATTAATTCTGAATTCAAGGCAACATGCAAATGAAAATCTGGACCATTTTTCAAAAGTACTGAAATTGCAAAAATTGCGAATCAGTACATTTGAAAATAAAACCACTGACGTACATCCGAAGGCTTTTAACTTTGCCCAAATAAAGCAATTTCCTGAAAAAAAAAAAAAAAAAAAAAAAAAAAACGGGCTAAAAATCAGGGAAAGAGTGGATTTTCAGATTTTTAATGTAATACAGATTCCCCCCCCCCCCCCCACGTCTATTTTTTGCATAATTATGAAAAATTTAAAGCCGATCACACCAAAGATGTGGATTTAGTTTTTCAAGCATTACAATTTTTCTTTTCTTTGGAATAATCACAAGAAAAGTTTTGTTTTGGAGTGGCAGATATGGAAGCATTCTAGAATCAGAGTAACTATATATATTAGAATAAGCAATTTGCATTTAAAAACTTCATAAGAGATGCATAGAGTGAAAATGATCAAATTCTTATGTGGTTCGTTGCAACGCTGTGAGAAATTCGGAGTGTAAATTAATTTTTGGAACACCGTTTCTGATAGATCACACAGTTAGTTTTGTACAAGGAAAACCCATAAACAATAAATATTATACTAGTGAATAGATATAAAATGTTCATTCTTAATAATGTCATATTAGTTTGTTTACCCATGAAATTTTTATAATTGAAATTCAATGTGTTGAATAAATAGTTCTTATCAAAGATAAATATTATTAAGAGTAAAATTTGACAAATCTTTTTAAAATAAAATGGTAATTTACAATGGTACATGATCCCTTAACTTGACAAAATAAATAAATAACACTTAACATTAATTATTGTAGGTCAAATAAAAATCTAAATTTAAAATTAACATTTAATTATGCATAGGAGTGCACCAAATAAAATTCTAGGTAATTTAGGAAATCTAGAGAATATTACACAAATATCTTATATCATTAATCATCATGGCCTCACCACGGTCGAGTGGATAAGGCACACATAGTAAATGGCTGAAGTGTGATGCGAAGTTTTGGTCAGTTTTCTCCAGATGTAACGTGAGTGCGTATTAGAATCCCTTGGAAACTCCTCTGACCAAGGCACCCCTATACGCAGATGCCCTGGTGTAGGCTTGCTATAAAACAAAACAAATAGCACGGCTTCTGAAAAACACAGTGGTGCACCAAAGTCCAAGCTGAAAAGTTTAAATAAATGGTTATTAAAGCACTTAGTGGCTAAAAAGCACAAGAAATCGTTGAACCATGGGAGCCCTGTAGTTAAGGCATTGGACTGGTAACCAGAAGGTTGTGGGTTTGATTTTGTCATACCACTGAAGAACACCATGTATTTCCAAAAGTCCCTTCGGCAGTTGCGAACAGCTCCACGAGATGTCAATATTAAGAAGCCGCCTCCTTCTAATGAGGATCCAAACTGTTGCAGAAACTCAAAGAATGACATATGTAGCTTTAAAGCTTTAATAGGAGAGCAAACAAACAAGGAATCATTGGGTAAAATAACATGAAACTTGATAAAAAATCTTATTTCTACCAGAACTGAGCAAAGGGAGAGAACCTCAAGCTGAAATACAATCAAATCCCATTATAGCGAAGTCTGTTTCGCTAATACAGAATGTAAAAAATTTCGCTATTGCGAAGACTTTGGTAATCCCCAAATCGAATTACAATACAGAGATATATTATCGGTACAGTGAAATTTCATTAAAGCGAAATGATTTTTCTAGTCTCTTGAACTTCGCTAAAAGGGGATTTGACAGTATAACAAAGATTTTTTTTTTTTTCATTTCACAGGTGTACCTAATATTTTGTACTATATCTATGATTCTCTGGGGATCCAGATTTTTTTATTTGAAACTAGCTGAAGTACCCGTTCTTCGCACGGGAATGAATGGACTTTTTTGATATTACGATTTGTGGTGATTACTATTCATTGTAATAAAGAGATATAGCAAAATGGATATCGCATTATATTGTGTTCAATAACCATGCATACCGAATTTCAAGGCAATCGTTTGTACGGCGCAGAAGGCCATGCGGCGTAGCGCAATCTAGTGGCGAGTTTTAGCAAAACGGATACGGCGAAAATATTCTTCGCATTCAGATATCGATGAATACGAAATTTCAGGACGATCGGCTGGACAGCCCTGAAGTTCATGTGTTGACGCGACATCTAACGCGAAACTCTTCCCCGTGTTCAAATAGCTATTGTATACCTATTTTCATAGCGATCAGTTGCACAGTCAAGAAGTGATACACTGCAGCGCCATCTAGTGGTTAATTAAAGTAATGATTTGCTACAGTGCCGTCAAGTGGCGAGTTATAACAAAATGGATAACGCCAAAATATTCTCATTGTTCAAATAGCTATGTATACTGATTTTCATAGCGACCGTTT
>JAWZYV010004347.1:0-32500 GCA_038373885.1 Cheiracanthium punctorium
TATTCCACTTAAAAAAAAGCAATAAAACAAAATACACCATCCATACTTAACACTAAAAATTGTCAGCAAATTCAGTAACAGGCAATTAAAAATGAGCAAACAGTAAACCACTTTTAACTAAAAAAATTTCAGAATATTAAGCAATCTAGTTCTACAGCTATGTAAACTATGCAACCAGTGGACCGTTTTTAACTAAAAAAACCTCAGTGGATTCAGCAACCTAGTTGTACAGCTATGTAAACTATGCAACCAGTGGACCGTTTTTAACTAAAAACCTCAGTGGATTCAGCAACCTAGTTGTACAGCTATGTAAACTCGGCAACCAGTGGTCCGTTTTTAACTAAAAAAACCTCAGTGGATTCACCAACCTAGTTGTACAGCTATGTAAACTAGACAACCAGTAAACCGTTTTTAACTAAAAGAACAACAGTGAATTAAGCAACCTACTCTAGCTAATGTAAACTGGGCAAACACAGGCTCGTTTTCAACTCAAAACAACATCGGTGGATTAAATAACCTACTTATACACATTTACAATTCACATTGAAAACCTTAAGCAATTGCAAAAATTCTTTAAAAAAACACTTACCTTTATCTAAAGAAACTCCTGAAAAATATCCAAAACGCACAACAGCTAATAACATAACACCAAAACGCTTTCTTTTACTAACCAACCACAAAACCAACATATACTAACCACACACCAAACAAATTTCCTCGTTTTAAAACCTCGGTTTACCGATTACAGTTAAATTGCCTTAACCAATCACAAAATCCCTTTACCAAACATCCTGGTATCGTTTAATGAACCCACCGAGCGTTTTTTCATCAAACTACAGCATCATCCAACACCTCAACTCAATCTACACAGGTTACAACAGACATCTGACTCTAAGGCTAAAGTAAACAAACTTTCGACCAAACTCCAAGCTTGGCGACACATCGGCGCTTGGCGAGGACACCCGGTAACTGAATTATCCCCGCTTTCACTTTGTGTGTGTTGCAAGTACCGCTTCGTCTAAGTGCACGTGCTTACGCCAAAATGCATTTATTTTTTACACGTGCGCAAGCACAAGTGATACCGTGCGTAAGTGTGTTCAAGTGATGCTGTGTTCATGTGTTTTTTCCTGCCCGCGAGTCGTGTTGTTTTGTAGTGGGCTGTGTCAGCGCAACTCAAGTTGGATATAAAAATTTCGTTGCTTCAAGGTGTTATAGCCAACCCTGGGTGAGTCGTTTCCAATTTATTTATTTTTCTTTCTCTTTTATTGCGCTGCTTGTATTTGATACCCCTCGTGCTGTTTTGACATGTCTCTGCCTTGTGAAAATGCCAGTACCGGCGACGGCACGTCCGGCCCTACCCAGTTAGCACGTGTTGCTGTTAAATCTCCCCCATTTTGTCGTACCGACCCCTCACTATGGTTTATCCAACTAGATGCACAATTTAAATTAGGCGGAATCACCGCCGATGACACCCAATTTTACACGGCGATCTCCGCTACTTCGGATTTCAATTAATGTATAATACAAATAAAGGAGAGTGTATTTATATATTTTAGAAAATTATTAATATTTGAACGCCAATTCATCTTACTTTTCTGTTAAGTTGGTAAAGCTTTTCAAATTTTGAGACCCCCCTCCCCCTATGCATGAATGCCTATATTAGTGTTTCTATGAGGGGAATGTTCTTATCAGGATGTAAAATACTACAGACTGTCCTAGTACTAGTACAATACGAACTTCAGTAAAGAACAAACAAACAAACAAAAAATTAACTTTAGGAACACCTAAGGAAGGGCACGATCTACCTTTCTATATGAGCACTAATTTGCGTTCCAAGCAACTTCGATTAGGAACAAAAATAAAATGTACCCCTCTTTGCACCACTTTTGGGTCCATGTGCATTCCCGCATTTGTATTGGTCATCCTGGACTCACGGATCGCTCCCCCCCCTCCAGGCCGTCTATATAGTGAATAGTGTACTGAACTTTTTTGTATTATTTTACTACTAAAGTGCTTGAAAGCACAAGATGAGCCCCTTCCCCTCCCACCAACAAATGCAACAGTACTCCTCTCTGCAACATCTCGGGAACTCGGGCAGACGTCCATGAAACTGAAGGAAACTGAAAACGAAAAACGGTCATCCATATCATCATCAAAGTATGGTATTACATATCAGTAAATTTGACCTTGTAGATAGCTCTGAAAGACAAGTTTGGGAAAACTCAGAGAAGGTTTTTGCCTAAGGAATGGGGTGAGGGTGCCAACAAAGCTGTACTGTATAAATATTCGGAGGAGCATATGTGTTTGTGCCCTTTCAGGGATAGCCATTCAGGTTAGGTTATTATCGGAAATATTCGAACCGTTTCAAGAGCTATGGTTTCATAGATGATGCTTATCTTTCAATATTTATCCATGATTAAAAATAATTTACTTTTAAATTTCAAACAAAAGTCCTTTTTCGGTGCAAAAAAACTTCAAAAATATTTATTTCCTCAGAAGTTCAAATAACTTCCTCTGTTGTGGGTAGAACTCTAAACGTTAAACAAACAAACTATATTACAAATTTGCACGAAGTAAAGTAGTTTTTTTTTTCCAACTATCGTAATGGCAGGTTACGAGTGAAACAATTCCATAGTATTGCTCTGATTGAATAAATTTTAATCAGGTGTATTAGAAAAATATCTGCTTCCTCCCGTATGAAGGGTACACAGCTAGTTTGAATTACAAATCGATCATTCATTACAAATAAACAGGATTACTGTTCATTACAACGTAAGTACATAATTATTGATAACTAATAAATTCACGTACATAATTATTGATTAAATCGAACAAAATACAACATGTGGAGAAAAATGTGTATCGCTTATGTATACCGTACGCATATACCAGCTGTGTCACGCTGCGGCCTGTGCGCGCACAACTTTTTGAATTTTAAATATGCACACAAATCGAGCGCGGAATTCGAAAAGTAACTAAAATAAAAAATCAAATATTTCCAATGCTAACCCAGTGAAAAGTGCGGTAAAATGTATACGAACGTATAAAAATATGTGAAATTGTGAGAATTTCATAAATAAATGTGCGATACCCTTACAGCCTTAAAAAACATTAATTTTTTTTTTTTTACAAAGAGTTTTAAATGTATAAAAATGTGAATAAACGTTCATAAATGTTTATTAAAAGATAATGTGCCCAAACCTGTTTAATTGCATAAATAGAAAGTTTAGAAAGCTTGACAAGAATTTTTCATCTCGTAACTTTTACTTCTGGTCTGTTCAAGGGAAATCCCTGGGGTTTTTTTGGGGGGAAAAAGGGCTTTGAGAATAGAAAAGGTTTCTCCGTTTGCTCCAATTCATTATACAACTGGTCGACTAAAATGGGGGAGTGAAAACTGTCAGCTTCCGTAGAGCCCCCCTCGTCAGAGATCAGCTTGGCTTTTCGAACTGCGGGGAAAATCTGAGGAGTGAAAGGGGTAGGAAAGGAGAGAGTCGACCAGTTGTATAGTACAGCGTTGAGATTGGCGTCTTCCGGTTGCGTTACTTTCGCTTTATCATGAAATTTATGGTGTGGGTGGACTGGGAATAAGACTAGGAAAGGCGGGGGGGGGGGATTTCATCGTCGATTGTCAGCTTCGGCATCTGCTGTAGTAGTGCTGAAGCAGAAAAATCAAAAACAAAACTGGTGTTTTGTTGAAATTGATTTTTCTCTTAGTTTAGATTTAGCTATTGCATTAGCATCTTGGAATATTGTTCATCGAATCGTTGAATAAGCACTTCTTCTGTGGTTGGATCATTTTTATGTCTTGTAAATAATGATAACAGTTATCTAAATAAATTAATCCAGTCAAAAATGAACAAAAATTTGTAATTTATATTTTTTAAGTGAATCTAATATTGTTTATCATGCTGTGCATGAAGTATATACAATCATATATCTATATCGTGTATATTGAATCCGACATTACAGTACTTAAATTTATATTCAGTTCAAGTAAATTAATGTTTAAAAAATGAAGATTTTGTAATATTGTCTTTTACTAAATACGGAATTTAAATTAATGAAAGCGACACAGACGAAGTATACTAGTTCTTTAGCTCTTCTATAGTGTTTCATTATATTTAATTAAAATACTGACAAGTCTAATCAAACAGTTATGAATATTATGTCATTTTAGGAGCTTTCAGAATGAAATATTGTTTACTTATGTAAGCAATATTGTATTACTCAGGTAAGTAATCGTAAATTAAGCCTAGCCTAAATAATTCTCTCTAGAATTTCAGTTTTTCCATTTATTTTTACATACATGGTATGAGTAAGGATAACAAAAGTAAATAAAAAGCATCGGAAAAAAATTTGATTTTAAAAAGATGTGCATATTGAACAGTATATTATAGAACGTTAATATAATTAAAATATTTCTACCAAAAATTACTGTTAATATACTTGATTGAAGAAAGCCAGAATGTTGTTTGCTAAGTTTTTTTTTAAAACATTTTACAATTGTTGTTGTTGTTGCTGAAGCCCTCTGGCAACCGCGGAGCGCTGCCAGATCCCTCAAATAGGCAGGCGATGGGCGGAAGGGGCTGCTTCCATTTTAATGAGTCCCAGTGGGAGGTAGTCCGACTCAGCTTGGGGTCCCCTAATTTTGAACCAATTCCAGAGGAGGGACCCACCCCCTGAAATCGGCACCCCCAGAGGTATTGTTTAACAATTTGGAGGACATCGAAGCCACGACGGAGTTTACGTGCACGAGCTCCCATTAGGGTACACGGTCCCACAACATTCGAGCCGAGAGGAAGTTGACCCTCCCAAGCACTGGCCAAGCCGGCTGCTGCTTCACTTTTCGTGTTCTTATGGGAACGGAGTTTAGTGCCCAGACCACTGCGGGTTTTACAATTGTACTAAAGTACAGGGTGGCCATAATTAAACTGCAAGTGTTCAAGGGGTGCTGGAGAGAAAACTACCAGGAGTATTTCAGTGAAAGTTGGTTTCTACACGCTTCAGACCATGCGCAAGCCAAATATGCAATAAAAAAATCGCCATTTTCACCCAATAGATGGCGCTGTATCGTGTTTCAATGCTTGTAGACGTCATATATGCAAATTTTAAGCCCATCGAATAGTGAAAAAACAAGACCACATTGAGTAATGGTTAATCATGACTCTGAATAAGAAGGAACGTGCATTGTTAGTGAAGACTTATTCTATCTCTACTGAATTATTCTATCAGAATGGTAGCAATTATTCAGCTACTCTGAAAGAATACCATCGTATGAAACGATTAAGAAGAGGTCCAATGAGAGTCAATGAGAATAAATAATGGTTTTTCCAAAGCGTCTTTTTGAATTGTTTAATTTGTGATCTTAATTTACGTTAATTTTTGATTACATGTTACTGCAAAAATTTAATTACTGAAGCAAATTGTATGGAATTTTGATAAACTATAAATGATGTTTTATATTGTTTATATGCCTCTTAGAATGTCACTATGCTCTGTCTATCAGTTTTGGAAGTTGTATATGCCATTGGTGAGCTTTGAAATACGGTACAGCGCCATCTATCGGGTGAAAATGACGATTTTATTTTTGCATATTTGACTTGCGCATGTTCTGAAACGTGTAGATACCAAATTTCACTGGAATATTCTCGGTGATTTTCTCTCCAGCACCTCTTGAACACTTGCAGTTTAATTATGGCCACCCTGTATAATACATGTTAAAAGAGACGTATATTTTCATTTTTAAATTGAATGAAATAGTCATAATAAAGCTACCAAAAATCAAAGAACCTGTTCTCAAAAGAACAGGAAAAAGAACTGTTCTTTAAAAAAGAACGGGAACGGTGAATAATGGTTTTCCCCACCTCTAGTCTCTAGTAAATCAGCCTCATGACATATACTTGGGTCATGTTTCTCTTGCAAGTGGTACAGCAGCAGTTATTAAAGACGCCATTATGAATCATAAAGAAAAGCCTTAACACTGACACGTTACTTGCTGTTGGCTGTGATGGCACAGTAGCCAACATCGGACGTAAAGGTGGTGTCATCAAACTGATGAAAAGATAGCTTCGAAAGCCACTGCAATGGTTAATTTGCCTGTTCCATGCAAATGAGCTGCCACTTAGGCACTTAGTAGAACATTTAGATGGGCCTATTGTTGGACTACAAAGTTTTTCTAGTACGATCGGAAAAATTGTGAACTACTGCCTGTTAAGTTTGTTCCTATCCCGTCAGAGATATCAGAGGTTTCTTCTAAAAATTTAAGCACTGATCAGAAGTATCTCTTGGAAATAAATCAAGCTGTTACTACAGGACAATGTTCTGAAAATTTAGCTTACAGAAATCCCGAGAAATTGTCCCACTCGAGGTGGTTGGTTAACCACGGCTAACCAAATTTTGCACGTCTACGTTGCTGAGCCAAATCCTTCACCTGATCTCATTGCATTAATATCGTACATTTTAAAAGTATATTGTCCAGTTTGGTTTATGATAAAGGCTACTCCATCATGCAAGGATGGAGCTATCCACTTATGGCGTATGATCAAGCTGTGACGATAGCACATTACCTACCTTTACTTGCATTGGGACAATTGGGACGAGAGCTGGGGACTGATGGAAGATAATAACGCTCGCTGATTGGCTGCTGTCTCGGAGCTGATGCTGAAAGCCATTTTGAGCGCGGTGCCTCTTTCGAAAGTTCGCTAGGTATTTTTTTTTTAATCTGACAGTTGTTGCTTTTTTCAAGATGTCATATTTTACGAAAGATAAGCTGCCATCTTCCTTTATAAATGAGAAGAATCTTCTTCAAGTAGTACAATTATTCGGAGCAATATTCGAAATGTGGAAGAATGCAGGAGATGGGTTTCTGAATTTGGTGATCTTACAAACAACAAATGGAATTCAAGAGATTCCAAACCTCACGGAAAAAGATTTTTGTGCTTGTAAGTATTATATATTTCCTATTTTCTCTTTAAATATTAATATTACTTTTAGTTCTTTTTACCCCTGACATTTATTCCATAACGAAAATGTGATACAGAAAATAAATTGTACAGAAAATAAATTGATACAGAAAAAAAACTGTAAATATTAAATTAAACCAGCCAAATCCAAAGCGACATTAAATTTTGTGATAAATAAATAATTATTAGTAGTAATATTTCGTTATTTCATTTTTTTTCTCAATTCACTCATCAATTAAAATTTTGAAAAAAAGTCTCATTAAAATATTTTAATTAATTATAATTATTATTGTAATGAAATTATAAAAATTGATATAAGCTCATGAATTATATGTTTAATATTATAATTTATAATTAATTATTTTTTTATTATTATACATTAAAACATGATATAAAATTTTCTACTATGATATTTAATACAAATTGACATCACAAACCATCTATCTTAATCCATTATGTATTTCAAAATTTGTGTTTTTTAAAATTTCATCTGAGGTGTATGAAAATGCAATATTAAAATTAGTGTTAAGATAAGCATTTTTGCAATACACGAAAACTAATTTTGTGTTATAATAATAAACATTTCAGAATTTGACTAGTGAACACTATTTAGCTGCATAAAAACGATGTAATTTAGATTTTCATGCTTTAGAGTAGATTACTATTATGAGTTAGTAATCTCTGCTGCTAATATTTAAAGCATCTAGTAATCGTCTATATATAGATATATATTTCATTTCTGTTAGGGTTTAATTCCCATGAAACTTTTTAAGTAAAATTTACTTTATTGATTAAAAAAAAAAGTATTCCATGTTAAGGGGACAAGGAACTTTAAAATGAAAACTGTCATTTCTTAATTTTTAGTCTCAAAATATATGTAAAGTTGTTTAAAACAAAGTTTCACATTTACAGTAATACTATAAATAAAAAATTAAGTTATTAAAAAAATATATTAATATCTTTGAGAACAAAATGTGCATTTAATATTTTTTTCAAAATATCCCATGCGCATTTCAAATTAATAAAAAGTTGTAATTTTTTTATAGTACACTGTAATGCATGTATGAACATAATTGTGCGTTAAATTTTCAAACAAAGGTTATTTAATAGAGATATAGGAATTTAAATGTAACAATAGGATGGAAGTTCGAAAAAAAAGCTACATCTCAGAGGAATTTATTTTTTCTAAAAGGCTTACCCTTGTCACATATAAAAATGAATGCACATATATGTTCGTACATATATTGCAAGTGTATATTAAAAAAATTATAGCTTTTTATTAATTTGGAATGCGCATGTGATATTTTAAATAAAATAGAAGGCGTATTTTTTTCAAAAAATATCAATTTTTCATTTAAAAAAATTATTGTTTTTAATTTTTAGTTCCAATATAGATGCAAACTATTATGCTAGACAACTATGATTTTGTGTTAAACAACTTTACGCACGATTACAAGTAAAAATTCAAAATTGAAAATTTTGAATATCGAAAGTTCCTTGTCCCCTTAAAACAATTTTAAAGAAGGTATGTACAGTAATAAAAGATTCGATTACTGAAATTGTATACTATTGTCAATATTATTTGAGCAAAATGAATTCCACAAGCATTCGATTTTCCATTCATAGATGGCAGCACCAAAAGTACAAAGCGTTCGTAACCAATCAGCGAGCGTTATTATCTTCCATCAGTCCCAATTGTCCCAATGCAAGTAAAGGTAGGTAATGTGCGTCCCGATACCTTGGTGAAGAACTTATGTCAGTGACAAATCCTGTTATACAGAGCAAAATGGGTTCTTCGCCCACCCTGAAAACATTCTTCTGTCTATGCTGTCAGGCAAGAGAACACACCTCCAAGAGTTGGCAGCTCGTAGAATTTTGAAAGCCCGAGAAAAACCCGAAATCCAAAATGTAAGAGATTTCAATGTTCCAGCGCTGAATTTCAAGGCGCAGGATTACATTGATCTGATTGATTAGAAATGTCCTTTATCCAAGTTACTTCACTACCCCTTATTTCAGAAATCGAGAAAGATGAAATCAAAGGAATGGAATTTACAATCCCGATTTTTTGACATTTTCAAAATACCCTGTTAAAAAAAATTTCAAAATGCTATGCCGTAAAAAAGTGCCGTTATAAATAACTGTTAAACGGTCACATTTTCTTCTTCTTTTTACATGTACGTCTTTGTCAAACAATTAAAACCATTTTCAGGTAAGCAGTTATTTGTAATGAATAGATATTTTTTCCCTCTATTTGTACACCCTCCAAAAAAAATATTCGAGCAAGAGAGAAATTTCCTACGTTGGTTTCGTATATTGAAAATTATTTATCATAAAATATGAATTAGGCTATGTATAAATATGACTTTCCATATTTCTAGCAAGTTGTGCGTTTTTCAAAAACTCAATTAGTATTCGCAAATCTAAAATAGGAAATTTCTCTCTTGCTCGAATACTTCTTTTGGAGGGTGTACTTTACTGTTCCCTGCAGTGGACCCTCAGGATGTTTGCTGGCAATTCTAAAATTTTGCACGACCATTAATAGCGTTTAACCAAAATTTTTATAAAAATTGGATTTTTAAACGCATATTTATTTTTATCTTAATAAATATGTGTAATTATGCTAAAATACTCAATTTTTCAAATTTTTGTGATACTTTGGTGCAATAGTGGACCCTCAAGATATATTTCAAAAATTTTGAAATTCTGCATTTTTCTTTTTCAATACAAAACACAACTTTTGGTCGCTATTGGATTTTGAAATTTAAAAAAAAAAGTTTTTTTCACTGCACCCTACTGATCATGCTTCTTTGAGGTGACTTCTGAATTTTAAAGAACAGAAGGTCAGACAGCTCTCATGATACAGAGGGCTGCAGCAGTACGATTTCGAAATCGAACATCGCAAATGAACATCTCACAAAAATGCAGATGTCCTCTATTCCTACGACCTTCTATGAAAGAATGTAAACATTGAGTGAACGCAGAGAATAAATACGGCATAGAGACGGACGTTTTCGTGAAAGTTTTAACAACGACGACTGTGCACCCGTGGTCTTCGAGTGAAATCCAGAAAGAGTATAGTTGGAAGGTTGAAATACTAAAACAATTCTGGTGAAGAAATTGAATTCGGCAGATTGACTGTCTTTGCAAGGGATTGCTCTATCTCATTAGGAAAGAAGTTATGAGAAAGATCCAGAAATACGACGTGACACTGTAAAAACAAGATACTCAAAATTAAGCAGAATGTACTCATTTTTGAGTAATGCTGATCTCATAATAGCTCCGAGTAATAAGTTTTCAAACTTAAGAAACTCATGTACTCATTTTTTTGAGTTCATGCAAGAACTCAAACATAAGTGTACGAATACTCAAATTTTTCGAGCACATTATGTACTCATTTTTGAAAACATGAAAACTCATTTTTGAATACATACAAGAATTGATATTTAATATATTTTTGTGGTATGCATTTTTGTTATATTTTTATTGTACTTAATACGAATACATTGATTATCGTTTTTTGTATGCACTCATACAAGAATCAATGTATTCTTATTAAATATACTATTTTTGAACATGCTGATTGAAATTTGGGAATAACCATTATCTTATGCGTAATCTTATGCATATCTTATGCGTAAGTAAAGAGTATATATTATTTGATTACTTGGTGTAAATTATTTCGTTTTGTCACAGTTTTTATTTATATTCAAGACACTGATCTGACATACAATCTAAATAATAAAAGTCCAGTTTATCTAGCGTGATATCACGCCTTGAAAAAGTAAAAACAGAATGGAAGCGAATGATTCATTCCGGATTCATTGAAAAAAATCACGGAACATAATCTCTGGCGTAGATCGATTAGACGACGTCATAGGGACGTCATACTCCTTATTTAAGTGAAAAAATTGATAGATTTTGGGCAAATTTATTCAGAATGCGTAAAATTTTGTTTGCACAACCAAGCCTAAACTGGATAACTGTACTTACCTGGATAACCATAACCATGCTTCACCGATCAGGTTTAACCTTGGCACAACACTTAAACATCTATTTGTAGGAATTCTTTTTTAAAAATTGGCAACGTAAACGTATATTGTTATTGTTTTTGGTTTTTGGAAGTCGCGCTTTTTTTTTTTTCATTGCTCTTACCGGAATTTTTTAAAATGTTAACGGCCTGATATTTGTGAAATCGAATTTTAAAAGTGTTTGAGTATTTTAGATTGTTTATTTTGTTTTTGTTGTAAGCGTTTATTTTTAATTCATTTAACCGGATGGATTTTGATTCTTTTGAGACATTTGTTTTGTTTTTCTCGTAAATCCAGAAGCGTTTATTTTTGAATTCATTGTTGTAGGATGTTATTTCGAAAATAACGAAAACAAAATAGCCGGCTGCTACATTGGGGTTACTAAAAGAAAAATTAAAGATCGCCAAACAGAACACATTAACGACATTAAATTCAATAGAGTATCTACAGCCTTATCCCGCCTCGCACTAAACACACCTATCACAATAAATTTCCAAGGAATACAAAAAATAGCTAATTTCAACAACCACACATATGCCTACTACGCGAATCGTTGGAAATATTATGAACAGAGGGCAGCATCAACGACATGACGCATGCTACGGTAGACGAGACCTGGAATGACATCATGCGCAGAAAGAACGGCGCGAAAGAAGAGGAGGCAGGAAGCCACATCATTTCCACGAGAAAGATGGACTGATGATGGTCGTGGAGCACGCGACCGAAATATATCTCCGGAGGATGGCGGTAGTAATTTTATTACGTTAACTATGGGAATACCTCCGTATTACATTTTAACCTTTTAATTGTCATAAGCATTTGTTTAATATTGAATTCGTTTTCTTTTTGTCGTAAACCCAGAAGCGTTAAATTTTGAATATATTGTTGTGGGATGTTTTTTTAACTTCTTTAAAAGTTGCCATTGGCTCTCTTCAGTTGAAAAACCGCAGTTTTTGTAAACGTTAAAGGTGTTTAAATGGAGTGTTTTTGTGAAAACTTATTTTAATGGATTTTGATTTCAACGTTGTTGGATCATAGCTTTTATTTAGGTTAATTTTGTGTCGGTTATTTTGATTTTGTCGTAAATCTATAATTACTAGCGGCAAGCCGTCCAACATCGCTGGCACGTGAAAATTCGTTTTAAAAAATTGCCGACCAGTAAGGTTGAATTTGTGCCTCTGTTAACTGTTTCAGTCAGTCTAACGACTATTCGTCTATGCAGTAGAGTAGCCAGGATTTCATTTCGGGAGGAGGGGGGGGGGTGCTGGGCATCAAATTGTAACCTAAAGTCGAACTGTAAACTAGGTATCAAACTGTAAACTAAGTAAAGGGTCCCAATTCGAGGGGAGGGCTGCGGCCGACTTCTGGCAACGCTCCTGCGTCTATTATTTTATTTTTTTTTAAATGGAGTCGTGTTACTGTGAACTTAGAATTTCTTTCTGTTGACTTTATAGAATTCAGAGTTGAGTTGTTGAAACACGACTCCAATTTTGAAAAAATAAAATCATAGACACGTAGTTATTAGACTGACACAGTAACATCCCCCTCCTTCTCTTCTGTGTTCGCATTGTGGCAGGAAGACTGGTTATTATACTAACGATGACTGTTAGAAGACATACATGTACAGAGGGTGTTCACAAGTTTTTGTAACGATTTTGCTAAGACATATATAGAAATAAATATAAGAATTTTATTTTCTAATGTGTTCAGTCTGACAGCCCTTTCTTTGAACTATCATATTACATATTGATTTCCAAGATAAAAGTCCTTTTCTTAAAACATCAAGGCTGGCATTGTTCAACTCCTCCTTCACAATCTTCCAGGGTTCACCCAATGTTTCGGGATGCCGCTTAAAAAGAGCTTGTTTTAAAAGTCCAAATGCACAGTAATCCATAGGAGACACGTCAGGGGACTTGGGTGGGATGCATTTAAAGGGAATAGCTTCATATCCTATTTCATTTCTCATTTTATCAAAAAATTGAGCAGTAGATTTAGAGGTACGGCTTGGAGATTTATCCTGATGGAACTTAACACAGTGAAGATTGTTTGGATAAAGGGATGGAATTTCTTCTTTAAAAATAGGCGTTAAAACATACTTCTTATAGTAATCCGAATTAATTTTGACATTTTTTTCTGCTTTCCTTACTGTAAGTTTTCCGTTATAAGAAAATCCAGTAATAACCATAAAACCTTTAGAAAAACTTTCCTTGTTTTCTCTAAACCAACTTGTTAAGTAAGTCATTTTCTCCTCTTTTGCGGTAGTAAATCGATCTTTTTCTATTGCAGTCGGATAAATGTATTCAATATTCATCAATTGTAACTACATAGTCAACTCCCTCTAATCCGCACTCACTGGGACCAAGGGTTGTGCGGATTATAGATCATTTTTTTTGTTTACATTTTTATATTTAGAATTTCCCTTTAAATTATAGTCAATTTACAGTAAAGAAATAGGAAATGATGAAAGAAAATGCATATGCTGTTGAATAAAAACACAATTAAATGTCAATATAAATACAATAAATAATACAATTAAATTTACTGAGAATTTACTAAAGGACAGATGAAAGAAAATATTTATGCTGCTGAACTAAAACACTACTTTTAATATTAAATACAATTACTAATACAAAATTAAATGAATACATTCTCTCTAAATTTTTATTTATTTTTCATTTTTTCAAACATTGCAGTGATTGTAATTTGTTTAAGAAATTTTAATTTTTCTTCAGAAATTTTGTCCCGAAGCCTTCTAATTGTTAATAACTCTTGGTCACTGACAAATGATTGCTTTTGCAAAATGTATAAATACTTGTCTCCCAGAGCTAACCCTTCAGCAAAAGTAATAGTACAGTAGGGGACCCCAAATCCGGAAGTTTTTCAACAAACAAACATTTTTTTTTTTTTTAAGGGCAGTTGTTGTTGTTTTAAATTTCTTTAAAAGACCGCTTTTAACTAAATATATCTATTATAAAATAAACAAGCTCAATCAGAAAGGGAGGAATTTCACTGGTCGCTCGCGAGGGGTGGGGTGGGGGTCATCATTTGTATATTTTATATCTCAGTATGTATTACATTAATTTTAGATCTTCGGTTTATCGTTATGTAAAAATATTCTATGCTATTATATAAGCTTTAAAGAGAAAAGAATGTTATCCTCTTCACACACACACATGCGTTACATTTCAAGTGCTGATGATTCATTATTTCTGCTTGTGCTCCTCCGGCAGTTAAATGTAAACAAAGAGAAAGGCCATGTGGTCTCTTTATGCTTTTCTTTCTTTCTTTCTATAGAACTACAGTTATGTGGAGAAAGTTTTTGTTGCATAATAAATCGCTAGACAGAAGATCAAAAGGGGGAGAATCGAAAAATTGCGCAACTGCTGTGTCGTCTGCCAAATTGCGGTTTGCGTTTAAAGTTAAACATGTTACATATTTTCACCCAATTTTAATTGCAACGGTCAGTTTTTCTCTCTCTCATAGAGCAAACGTTTCGTTGGTTTTTTTTGTTTCATTCAGCTAAAGAGTAAAGCGATGTGATTGGATGGTGCATTGCTTCGGAGTTCGTTATTTACATCCATTCAGTGAACACATGCAACTAAGGATATAAGTTTCTGTATGTTTAATTAGATGATAATATGCTCAAGTATATGAAATTATTTACTTCAAATACCTGTGGAAAATCATTAATAAATGTCTTTATAACATTCAGGCAATCAAATAACTTCTAAAACAGTAATACTACCAGTCAAATGCCGTTCAAAATGTAAACAAACTTGTTTGTTTACATTTGAAATATATCACGGATTACAGGCGTTCGCGGATTAGCGGGAGTTGACTGTATTTCTATTTTTCACCCGCCAAATAATTTTCATACAAGAATCTATACATAGTCTTACGCTGAGAAACATGTTTTGGCGTTAGGCGACGAACATCGTGTTTTCTTGCTTTGATTACCTTTAAATCGGATTTTATAATTTTGTTAACAGTTTCTACAGAGATATTTAAAGATTTTATGATAGTTTTTTGGGTAGTTGGATTTGCCTTTAAAACATGAGGTGCGACTTTAGATTTAATAAGAGGTGCATGTACTTTAGTTGGATATGCATTTTTTGCCTTTTCCCCAATGAAATATAAACTTTGGCGTTTCTTTCCCTTCATATTAATTATGTCACTTATTTTCCGTGTAGAAATATTAAGACCATGATTTTGATATCTTTGCACTTTTTGGTCGCGAAGAAACCGTCGGCGGACCAGCTGGTCGCCGGATGCGGCCGCTCACCGAATCGAGTGAAAGCGGCCCGTACGTTGCATAGGTTGGACGTGAAGCGGTTGGACCAGCTGGTTTTGCAAATTTCGGTTGCGAAGAGGCCCGTGTACCGTAGGTTGCACAACCTGTAGCAAAGCGGCCCCTGTGCTCTAGGTTGCACATTTTGGCCACGAAGCGGCCAAAACTGGTAGCCGAAGGTGGCTAGTGATCACAGAATTTTGCTAAGACTACCTGTAACTATTAATCTGAGATAAACTTGCCGAAAGCGTAACGATTCCCTAACACTTCTTAGAAAGCAATTGATATTAAAACTTTTAAAATCTAAAGAAACTTCGATATTTTTACTCTTAAAAAATACTATGTCCCCCCCCCCCAAAAAAAAAAGATCTCTCTAATACAGTGACCGGTTCATCCTAGGCATACAGTCTATGCTTACAAATGTAACTTATTGTTACGTGAGTGTACAGAATAAATAAACAATGAAAATTAACATACAAATGATTAAAACAAAAAAAAATTCTCCGGCGAAAGTATTCTTACGGTAAGTATACACTTGCGAGAGAGACCATTGGCGAGCGGTTCGGTGCGTTCTCGGGCTGCCGTCTACACTTGACAGACGGACTCCGAGATTTGCCTGATCCATCCTGCTCGCGAACAAGCTAGAGACCACTTCGGAGAAGGGCTGGGTCATTCGTTTGAGGGATAGCTTGTCACCCCCACGAAGGATGCTTGCTCGTGACGTCACCGCCTCCCTGTGGATGACAGTATGACAGGCGCCTGGAGCCTGGTATGCCACTTCTGATTCTGATTGGCTCTTCACGTCAAGTGACTTCTGTAGAGCTCTGATTGGTGCTCTCCCTGCTGAATGAATTTACTGCTTGAGGAGCGTATTTCAGAATCGGAGGAAGGAAGGAACGTTTCAGATATATTTGGCAATTTATTGCGCTTTGCACTGCATTACAATACTCTGTCTTGCCGTCTTTTAGCCAATCGCATGAACCCCTTGACGCTCCTCCTTAAAACTCCACCTCAAGGCGGGGCAAAGTTAACGACTGCAAAAAATTAACGACGAGCGGAGAATCCAGCTGTAACATAGAAAAATCACTTAAACCACGTTTTTTGCGAACGGAGTATGCAGTAATCTCGCCAGCACAAACACGCCATGAAGAGGAAATACACATACCGAAGAGCACCAATCAGAGCTCTACAGAAGTCACGTGATGCTAAGAGCCAATCAGAATAAGAAGTGGCATACCAGTCTCCAGGCGCCTGTCTCCGGATGGGAGAGAAAGAAATTTTTACACAACGCGTCCGTACTTACGAGAAGTAGGAGTTTTTTATTTTTTGGGTATTATTGATTCACCAATAATTAATTTCTGTTAGCATGTCACTGGCCAATTCCATAGTTTTTCAGTCCTAAAAATTGATTTTTTCAAACAATAATAAACAATAATATATTTTCAAACAATAATAAACTTTTTAAACGGGTTGTTTTAATATTGAAAGAATAGGAAAAAATTGTGAACGGCAAATAAGAACTTTTTAAGCGGGAATTTCTTAAATGGGTTTTACTGTATATTTTTTTAACATTTCATTTCTGGTAAATTTTATTTACAATTTCCCTCCATGTTTATTTTTTGTATGGTTGTGCTTCTGTTCTTAAAAACGGGTATTTTACAGTTTACTGTAAATTGTTTTATTATCTATGTGTACAGCTGCGGAAAAAAAAAGTCCCAATTGCTCTTTATTTCGCCGTCGTTCGTCGTACAGCAAAGTTATATATACCATTCGTTTGCAAATAACGCGTACTTTAATTTACAATTAATTTAATTTGCATAAGGGGCCGTCTTTATATTTAATTCTGCATCAACTTCGTTTTTCTCAATGTCAACGCCATATTTTGACTTTATTAAACGAAAGAAAACCTTCAAATTACCCTAAATATAAATTTTCACCAATTTCTACGATAATTTCCGGAGATATTGCGAATTAATTTTTGCGCGTTTTTAAGGGACTTTCTGCAAATTAAAAAACGCTATTTGTAGGTTCCGAATTTTTCACTTTTCATTAATTTCGCTCGCGAGAATTAAAAGAAATTAATATTATTTCAAGGAAAATATTGTTTCCATCTCTCTTAAAGTTTTTTGTTCTGAGAATATCAAGGGTAGAATAGAATATTTAGTCTGTGGTCCAAATGACCCTTGAGTTCATAACTTCCTTGGTTCGTTCACATGATTTAAGAGAAAAATGCAAAATGACTGCTCACGATTTTGAAAATCTTTGTAATTTTGAAATTGTTATTGAGTATTTCCGTTGATGGTTCTTTTAGACAGGTGAAATGTTGGCAGGAGTTAAGAGGCTGCTCTCTGCTCTTCTGACTACAAGCTTGAATATTACTCAGCTATGGTCGAACTTGAAGAATGATTTCCTGGTAGAAAATTTATTTGTTTGAATTTCATGTAAAAAACGCAATTACTTTTTGCCGACCCAATATTATCACCGTGCTTGTTATTTCACTTTCTTCATTTAATACTATCGTCTGCAAAGTGCAATATTCTTAAGACTTTTGGCGGTATTTTAATTTATAGTTAGATGAAATTTTTTTACCGAAAAACGTGATTTTGAATGTTCGATAAAGTATGGAGAAGTCCAAAGACCTAATGTTTCAGATAATAAAAAAAGGTCACATTCATGCCTCGAAAGTTGAGAATGTTAGTTTTTCAGAAATAGGACATTGTATTAGAAGACATACATCTACTGCATCTAATTCTATAGCTGGAAAATATTTTATTTGGGGGAATATGGTAGCGGACGCAACAATACACGCTTTATAGGATCCCCATCAAACTGTAAAATCTCTAATTTATTTGCTTAAAAATTTGATATTTTTAATACTGGTATCTTTTATTGTTTTTGCACAAAATAAATCTAATTTACGTTTATTTTATGCAATTTTCAAAAAATTTTCACTTAATAAATTTATATATGGTCCCTTAACTCATGAAAACAACACATTTTATTTAATATAAATTAAACTACTGAACGTAAAAATTTGAAATTTTGCACAGCCATGTAATATTAATTTCTGCATCTATTTCCATCGAAATTTGGCTAGGTCGCTATTCATAATTTTTTTGAATATTAATTTAATAATTCATAATTCATATTAATAATTTATTAATCATAATAACATTAAATTATGTTTGGGTCGTTTAGTTCTAATAGTACGAATAAAAATCAGCTTCTTACTACCAATATTATATGAGATATGAATTGAAGTATGAAAAAATATTTTAACCTATGGGGAGGGGGATTTTGGGTGCTCATAACTCACTCATTTTCTGTCCAATTTTATTGAAAATTGTTGTCCGGGGTTAAAATTAGCTAAATTTCTGAAATATGAAGTGAAATCTAGGGGGTTATTATTTTGATATCGTTCTGTTTTCTTTTTTAATTTTTTATAGTAGGGTAGAGGCCAGAACGTGTGGAATGAATATCTCTTTTGATATGCCACACAATTACCTTTCTCATATATATTATTTTGTCCAACATTTTGTAAAAATTAATTATATGGGCGTTCTTACCGTTCGCGTTTTTTCTGCCTCCCCCCCCCCCATTTCTCAAAGACATCATAAGGAGGTAAAGAAATAGAAAAGGGTTTACGAAAAACAGAAGTAGATAAAACGCTAGGATTTATTAAAACATAGACACTATGAAAAGGTAAAGAATTGTTGCACTGTTCTTCAAACAATAGAAAGTAAATTAGAAACATCACAATTAGGCAGAGGCGCAGAGAGCCAAGTCGGGGCCCCGGGGATAAAATCTTTGGGGTCTCTTTGCTATCCAGTAATCCTTTTGATGTCGTATTAGATCAATCATTTATTCCTTATTAAAATTATTAATCATTTAAAGAAACTTTAAATTAATAGTAGTTGGAAAATAATTAATAGGATTAAAATTATTAATTTAAAAGAGTGTTATACTTTAATAAACATCCATGTTATAAAAAATACCAACATTTTGTTCCGGCATCATTAATCATTTGAAATTTGTTTTGAAGGTTTCGTCACCTCCATAGAGAAACTGCATTTGTGTTTTGCATGGCATGTTTCCTCAGTATTGAAAAAAAAAAATATTTTTATTCATACTTCCATGCAAGCAGGCAGCAAAAAAAAATTTCAGAAGGCCAAAAAAGAGAACTCCAATTAGGGTGTGGGATATTGCGAAAATTCTTCTTCCACGATGTCCGTCCCAGAGAATGATTTTCGTGGTCAGTCGTTTCACACCCAAACCCCCTGCTGTTTTATCACGCGTCTGAATAGCAAAGTTTCTTTTGATCTTTGAGGAAAAGACCGACAATACTCCGAACATGCACCGAGCCACAACCCACCCACAGATGCCAATAAATCTGCTTCAGGCAATTGGGGGAAAGATGTTTACAACAAACGATCTGCTGACTCTGTCAGATAATCGTTCAGGGAATCGGACGTTCGCACAGGGATGTTCTGCAGTAAACGATATCACTTCATCCCCTTTCATTCATGCTGTTGATTTTGAGAAATGCAATTTTTTGTAAAAAATTCGAGTAGCTGTGTTTTGTTTTAATTTCAAAGCAATAAAGCTCCAAGACTTTATTTTATGTCTTTTCACTTAAATTCTGCCTTGTTCTTTGTGAATGGTGTTGAAAATGTTAAACCACATATGGTCAACCTCTGGCCCGCTGGCCGGATGTGGCCCGCCCTGGTCCTTTTGATCCGACCTACGGGACAAATCAAAACCTCATATGAAACACATATAAATCATTCAAAATCCCATGTAAATCTTTTCGAATGGGCCCATCCGGTATTAAATGATATTATTGATCAAGAAAAAACATAATTTCTTTTGAAAAAAAAAAAAACCTACATTGCAGCTATTTTTGAAAAACTAGACTTTCCTTTATTGTTTCCTTATAACAATAGAGAGTGGTAAATTATGAGAGAAAAGAAATATTTCTTTAAAAATTTTAGGAGCACAGTATCTTCACACTATATTCCTTGATTAGAAAACATGAATATGATAGATTAACAGGAAACATTGGTTTCATATCCATACTCTCCCAAACCAAAATAAATAATAAATAAATAAACTTTTCAAATTTTCAATACATTTTTCCTACAACAATAAAAACTGTCCCTTTAATTGAGTGGCGGACAGAGCAGAACAGACGCCCTGGGCAAGATACCTTTCTGGTGCCCCCTCCATCCTTATTTTTGTCAAGTTGTCTTTGTCTCAGAGACGATTTGGCACCCCTCTGCTAGCAGCCTCGGCTTGCCCAACCCCACCCATAGATCCAGCACTGCTTTAATTTTGTTAGTGGTTCACATTCGCCCAATTTTTAAACTGGATGCTTGACTGTTAAATTACAGATTGATTAAATCGATTATTCACGATTCAAGCATACATTAAAAAATTTCTTTTTATTTTATTATTTGTAAATCTCAATAATTAAGAGCTGTTTAGATTTTAAAAGTAGCAGTAATAATAACAAAATATCAAAGAAAATCACTAAGGTGAAAAATGCATTAATGACGGGCAAATAAGTTTTAAGAGTGTTCATCAGTGAGCCCGTAGAAGATGAGCGCTAATGTTAAACCTATGACAAGGTTACAGCCAAATATTTTATTCGCATTTACAGATTGTTTTATTATTCTTTTTGCATTGAATACATTCCATCCTGACGCATGTCACGTCAAAAAGAAAATTAATTTTTCTGATAAATTCAATAATTAACCGGGATTGAAAATTTCACATCTACGAAATCAGAGGTAGTTCTTCATAAAAACTTTTATATTTTACGAAGTTCTGTGAATATCAGAATTCGGTTTTTGAGATGACAAAGAGGGAAGGTCAGACTTTTCAATCAATTTTCTTCCTCAGTTTTACCTATAAAATGTAATTTGACCTGTTATGTAAGGTATATAGGTGTCCGGTTTCTGAAGTAGGTGGTACTTAAAGTACCACCTTCTTCAGAAACCAGGCAGCAAAAGGTGTTGCGATACGATTTCTTTTCTAACTAAGGTGGCCTCTTAAAATGTGCTTACACGTAGTTCACAATATGTGCTGACCTTAAAAAAATCATTATGTACCTAAAATTTGTAATAAAAATGTAAATCATGTTTAAGGAATAAATAATATCACAGTTAACATAATTTTCTCTTATATTCCACATCTATAATAATATTCGCAGTATTGAGATTCTCATATTTCGCATAATCAAACGCAAAATCGAAGCTTTCGGCTGCTTTTTGCAGTGAAGAGTTCCACTGTGCTAGCATTTAATGCCACGACGATTGCTAGTGAAATGCAGCAGTTTGACTGTACTTTCTGTAAATAGACTCCTTAGAAAGTCCTCCGACCAAGGCAGATAGCCCAAGTGTAGGATGCCCTTACCAAACAAACAAAATAGACTCAGTAGCACTTATATAAAATGATTATTTTCGCGAAGAATTTTATTTTGAGAAGCTACGTTTTTCATATGACATTTTGTGAGAAATGCCACGTTTGTCTTTTTAGTGTTGCATCTATGAAGATGTCATTTTCGTGCCTTGCAACGGCAAAGTTAATTAAACAAGCATATTAATGGAATAGAATTTGAGGATAAAAAGTTAAATGATTAACATCTTTTAAAATTATTACCCCACAAAATCCCCCCCAAGCCTTTGAATTATTTTGGCATTAAAATAATCCAAATTATACCAGATATTCAGATAAATATGCAAAGTTCATATCGGATAAATATATATGCAGGACGCGCGCGACTCCCAGTAACACGAGCGCGCGCAGGGCCTGTCAGGCTCTGTGTTTATTTTTACTGTAGATTTTTAATTCTAAGGTTGATACTAACTTTATTTTACGATTTAGTATTCAATTTTTATTCAAAATTTTGTTTTATGCTTAGATAAAATACAAGCATTTTTCAGAAAAAAAAGAAATAAATTAAATAAATATCACAAATATATATACAGTAAAGCCCGTTTAAGAAGTTCCTGCTTAAGAAATTTCCACGCTTAAAAAGTTGATATTTTTGGTTTCAAATTTTTTAATTATTCCTACAATGACAAAATAACCCGTTTAAAAAGGTTCGTTCCAAATATTTTCCCGTTTAAAAAGTTTTCTTTAACTTATTTCAGAACGTGTTTACAAGCACCTTTTATTTATTTATTTTTCTTCTCTCTTTCTTGCTTTGCTGTTTATAAAATTCAATGTTTATGGCAGAAAAAAATTATATCGCTTACAGTGGATGAAATGTTTGAGGTTAGAGAAGGTGAAGAAATGAGTAAAACTGAGGAAAAGGCTGTGTAACTTCTTACTTTTTCGGATGCTGTAAAAGGACTAGAAACTTTTGAGTCGCGTTATTAAAAGGGTTGGAGATGTGCTTAAAGAAGTTTTTAAAACGTAAGATTACTGGATTGTTATCTATTAAATAATCAACTGAAAAAAAAAAAAAAGAAATATGAAGGATTTTTTTTTCCCTTGCAAAATCTATTCCAGTGATGCTTACGTACCTAATTATATTGCTTCAATATATTAACTAATTTTTTAAGTATAAAACAATTTAAATTTTGAAGTAAATCTAAATTTATATTATTTATGCAATATTTTAATAATGCCAAAAAACTTTCCTGAATATTTATGCTGAATTTTGTTTTTCAAAAACTTAATTTCGTTTAAGAAGTTTTTGCGTTTCATCCCCTTCGAAAACTTCTTAAGCGGGTTTTATAAATCTGAGATAAAAATAAATAAAATAAAGGTTGTACAGATCATCAAACACTTATGAAAGACACTTCAACCAAATTTTAGCAACAAAAACTGAGTGAGAATGAAGCAATTTTAGATTATTATTATTTAGCATACTTAATTACTTTCTTAATTAACTAAACGCTGAGATTAACTTTGATGGAGCGTTTTTCATAATAAAGCAAAACTGTAGCAATATGCAACATTTTAAGCCCTGGTTTCCTGCAGGCGGCCGGCGTCCAGCGACCAGAGTGATTAATGACCTTAGCGGTGCCTCTCGCGTCCAAAGAACGCGTTTGTTAAAAGTGGTTTGCTACTCGCGAAAGCGGCGGGAGGGGACGTCCAAATCTGATGGACGCTCGGCGATCGCCGCTGGCCGTCCAAATGTGGTGGACGCTCGGCGATCGCCGCTTGCCCTGGAGAATTCCTGAACGCACAAAAGAAATTCACACCATACAACGTACCTTGGATTTTAACGAATTCACATTAAATGAGTACTAATAAGTAGTTATTTATTGTGAATGGAGAATATAAGTACTAATTAATGATTGATTAAACAGATTATATTTATTTTTATCCACATGCTTATTTTTCAGTTCAAATTGCTATTTACATTTAAGCACGTCATGTACTCGTTTACGATGCAAATGTATTTAAAAAATATGAGTACATTAAAGTACTCATTTTTAACAGTATACGGCCTGCTTGGAAATCTATGGGCCCGTTTACATGCACACAAATGCGGAGTACATGCCGGAACTTTCGCTGCTTTCGACCCCGCTTTCCCTACATAGGGAAAAAAATGCTGGGTAGAAAGATTCCTAGTCGAAAGGAGGGTTAATGCAGAGATGACCTCGCTTTCCCATGATGCATTGCGAGTTTTCCCCTATACTCTGCTTTTACCCGGGACTTTCCGTTTTCCCATGTAAACTGGCCTTATAAATACCACACACTCTTTCGCTCTGAGTTCAGTATGATAGACTGCGGATATAGAGAGCACAGATATGCAACTGACATTGCTATTTCATTAATGCTATTGCAGGGATAGCTAATGATTTGCCGTTGCATGTGTTACTAAATTCTAGTTATTTTATAAGATACTAGCTGCGTGCCCGTTCTTCGCACGGTAGGAAACGAAAAATTTCCTCACATGTGTAATTCGAATTAATTCCAGTGATGTGGAATCTAGAAAAAGCAAAATTATTTCACTCGACTTAAAATTTGCGTCATATATGTAATAACCTGAGATCATTGCAATATAATGCACACACACACACACACACACACACACACACACAAAAAAAAAAAACTGTCAGCGTCATTCGGTATCAAAAAAGTGAAAGTGGACCGTTTGCAGTGAACTTCTCACTTTCAAAATGTCTTATTTCCGCAGACATGCTGTTTTTTAGGTTCACGTTTCAGCGTTAAATACCTCAGACACTACATGAAATGGACATTTTGTTTTATTTTAAAAATACGTCACCCTCTCTTGCAACCCTTTACAAAAAGAAAAGAGATAAGACTGCGCTATTTATAAAGGCTTTAAAATTGTTTTTCTAGATTATGCAGTTTAATTTTTCTTCTCACAAATAAATCCAGTATTTATAAAAGGAAATCGAGCCAAGCAAAGAAATCGTCTGCTTGGACATAAGAATAACTATGTACACAAAACGAAATCTTTCGAATGAGAAACTTTTTTCACGTTTTCAGAAGAGCGCTCGTTGTAATTGCTTCACAGCGGGCTTTGACTTTTAGTTGTACAATAACAGTAGTATTTGGCGCATTAAGGCAATAAACAACAGATGTTTTAATTCGAATTTCGCAAAAAATCGCTTAGAGATATGGCGCGGGATCCGTTTTTATTTATTTTTTTCAACTGGCAATTTAAATTTTTGTTACTGTATCCATGACAACCAAACCGCAAGATATCAAACCGAAATTTATAAGCAGGTGCTACAGAAATGAAAATCCTTCTTTACTTAAAAATTCTCCTAATTTATATTTTGCCTCCGTTCTTCTTTTAAAAGTGGGCGAATTGTGTGCTCCGTCTTTTGCCGAAATATAAAAAAGTTATGACAGATAGAATTCAAGATGCAGCAGTTTTAAAAATATTTTACGAAAGTCAGCGCCAAATTTAATTTTATTTGGAAAATTCCCAAAAATCTGCAAATTATGTTACACAGTCGGAACAAACAGTTTTTAAAAGAAAATTTTCTCCTCTATACGATGATGTAACTATCGTTTTCTTGAGAGTGCAATTACCGGCGTTATTATGTATTACGCAAGAAATTCGCTAAAAATAGGACAAAACATAAAGTAAAACATTTTCTAATTCGAATTTCGAAAAAATCGCTTCGAGGTGTGTCGAGACACGTCTTGGAGATTTTTCGTACAAAATTTGGTAGGTCTACGATCACCTGGACAGACAAACTAACGGACAGTTTACACATTGTTTTATTTATATAGATAGATTAGCTCTTCGATTCGTCGAATAAAGTGTTATATTCGCTTTTGAGCTTGTTGGACTATTTTAACATACACCCACTATGTAATTTTCCCAACAATACTACACATAATATATATGTGTGTGTGTGTGTGTGTGTTAGAGTAATCTCAAAAGTAAGGTCTATATTTTTACAAATGCAAACAACTGTTTACTTTCTATAATAGTTACATCATTTTAAAGGTTGAAGAATGCTCTATTTTCCTACAGAAGTGCCATTTTGACCAAAACATTTTTCTAGATGCTGTAGCAGTTTTACATTGTTCATGTCAAACTACTCATTCTGCCTTGTCAAACAGATTGATATTATGTCCGTCAGGGAACATTGAAACTCATCTTTCACTTCGTCATTGGAGCAGAACCGTCATCCACAAATCTTGCAAAGATATTTCAATTTAGGGAACAAGTAGTACTCGCTCAGAGCTAAGTCCAAACTTGTGTATGGTAGGTAGGTGATGACGTTCCATCCAACGTTTTGAAGTAGCAGATCAACCTTATTTACCAACTGTCTAACATCCATGCACGACTGTCCATACACTTCCACTTTCATCAGTTTCTACAGGTTTAATACCTTTTGCACGCAGAAATGGAATAACTGCATGAACTTTGCACCCGTCAGGAGCATTTAATGGGAGCCCCCTTTTGAAGGACTAACAAGACTCAGCATCTGAGAGAAGCAAGTATGTGCTTTTGGGAAGTGGAGGAAACACTACTAACAATGTGCCCAACCACTGTTTTAACAGTTTCGCTTGGTCTCCAAAAAAATAGATCTTTGTTTTGGGATTGCCTTCACATATATGTAACATACAGGGTGTCCCGTAAATTCTGAGCTAGGCTTTCATTTCTCAAAAACTGACCATAGACATATACAGCAAATTACACAGTTACGTAAAAGAAGGTACAGAATTTTAATATTTTATCGATTAAAATTTTCAAGAGACTAAATTTAAAGAAATACAAAATTTAAATTTTTATACGACCAGTATAACAAAATTCCCAGTTAGTAAAATGTGCCCCATACATTAATAAGGTGATGTACAAAATTTCAGATTTTCATCATAAAAAGGTTGAGAGATATATTTAAATGAAGTTGGTGAGGCGCTATAGAATACCAATAACAGCAGAAATATTATGTATTCAGCCAATCAATTTTTTATTTCGTAATTTTGCACGAACCCCCAGACGCGATCATTTGACATGATTTTCCCCGCTTCAAGAGCCACTGAAAAGTGGTTTAAGTCAGCATATATTTATTTTAATATCTCCTACATTTTTTTAGGATAAAATGCTCGAATTTTGTACATCACCCAATAAAAGTTTCGGACACATTTTACTTACTGGGAATTTTTTTGTACAGGAGCCGTATAAGAATTTAAAGTTTGTATTTATTCAGATTTTATCTCCTCAAACTTTTAATTGATACTAAAAGATTTCTTTATTTTTTTACCTAACTTTGCAATTTATTGTATGTCTATGATCAATATTTGAGAAACGAAAGTCTTGATATACACATACATATGCACATGCATGTGTGTGTATATATATATATATATATATATATATATACATACAGGGTGATTCTAAATTGTTTTCACAAATTAAGAGGGGGTGATAGTACTCATTCAGACGAACAATAATTACACAGGAACATAGGGTCGCATTCCATTCTGAGAGGCAGAAAAGAAGAAAATTAAAATTCCAACTTGAACTTATAACAGTGTTGGGAAAGCGAATGAACAATACCAAAAGTTGCACAATCAGATTTATTGTTTAGTGAAAAACACACAGCAAGTGCTCAAAATGCTGACCACGCGTGTCGACGCACAGATGACACCGGTGAAGGAACGACTGGTGCACCCTCTCGGAATAGTGGCGGTTCCAGAGGGGGGGGGGAATCTCATGGGTCATGACCCTCCTCCCCCCCAAAAAAATTGGTCTTCGATTAAGGGGGCCTGAATTAACCACCTCTCCCAGGGAAAGGAATCGATTGCCCAAACCAAGGACATAGCCAGGAGGGTCCTGCCCTCCCCTTCGAAATTTTGGATTTCTGTTATTTGGATGTCAATGATCAAACTTTTTTGTGCGAAATTTTGCCTTTTCGCAGCCCGACAAGTGGCCATAGCGCTTTGAGCTGGTGGCCGCCAGCCAAAGCGCAGATAATGAAAAAAAACCCGTAAAATAAAAAATGGCTTACAGTAGAAATGTGTGTGCGCCGTATACGTACACGTATTTTAAATTAACACCATCAAAGCACTGTATGTTTTACGAATGTGTGAATACATTTTTCTTTTTTCTAGACCGAGTCTGTTGTTGACCGTGTACGCTAAAGGGAGGTGGTGCACGTAAAATCTGTCGTGGCTCTAATGTCCTGCATGTTCAAACGATACCTCTGGGGGTTCCAATTCAGGTGCTTGGCCTCTCATCTGAAATTGGTTCAAAAATTAGGAGATCACTCATAGGGGGCAACGCTAGCCTGCCCACTAGGTGCCCCTCATTATGAAATAACCAACATGCCTGGCTCTATTAGCTTTCAAGCCTACAAATTGGTCGTTGACTCAGCCGTTGCTATAAAGAGCTTTTGTTTATCATACTTTTTTTGTATTATTTTAGTGCTACAATTTTTGAAAGTCTAAGATCAGCCCCCCTACCCTACAAGAACTGTAATGAGCACCCGTATTTTTAACTTGTTAATTCATGCAACTCAAATTTAGATTAACTGCTACAAGACCATAAAAATTATGAAGGAGGAAAGGGGGGAAGTGGGAAGGGAGAAATATTTCGGGCAGGGCCGGATTATCCCATAGGCTCAACAGGCGTTAGACTGTGGTTTCCCCCCCCCCCAAGACAATTTTAGAGCCACCGCATTAGGATTTAAAAGAAAAATTGCAATCAAACGTTTAAAGTTATTTTAGTGTTAATTTTTATTCACTTGTATATGTATAAAGTAATTATGATTAATTACTGATTTTGTACACATGAAAAACTTTTTGGTTTTGATAGACATTTCTTAGTTAAAATTTGAATGAATATGTGCTTAAATGTTTGAGACTGTTATTTAGCTTGAAGCTTTATGTGTACACTTTTGTGGTGTCCATTTATAGCATTAGGTGAATCATTGTGGTCCGTTACTGTGATTTTTAGCTCTGCACGTATCCGAAAGGTCTATAGCAACCATAAGAAGGCATTTAAACAAAAAACTCTATCATCACGTTTTAGCTTTGTCAAAAAAAAAAAAAAAAAAAAAAAAGTGTGAAGGGTGCCTTGTAAATTCCATATCCTGGAGGATATGGTTTAATGCGGCTCTGCTTGGGCCTCAAGCTTATAAAGGTGTAGGCAACTGAAAATGCTCATTCATGATTATGAGCTTTTAATTATGAAATGTGTTCAGCTGGAGAAATCACTTTTCCCTTTGAAAATGTAGATCTGGGAGCAAGCAGTTTTGTAAAATTTACATGAGATGAGCACATTAGTGGTAAAATACCCGTCTTCTGTAACACATTTTTCTCCGCGAAAAATTATTTTCCTTTCCAGGATGTCCAAAAAAGTTGCTTTGCCATTTACAACTACCAATACATTAATTAGTAGTGGCATATCTTTAGCAAGTTAAAAGATGTAGTACAGAAAAGGGGTGGCCAAGTATCATTACAAATTCTCAGAAAAGTTATGTCAGTCTCTCAAGTTATTTAGTTTGCCAGAGAGCTGCCGACACCAGCAAAATCCGTTCTGTTCCGTTATGTGCTTCACAAATCAATAACATATGTAAATTTGCTTTTATTAGCAAAAGCAAACACTTCTTGCATCTGCTTCTTTGAAGGAAATGGAGTAGAACTCTCGTTTAAATCCCACAAGTCGCAGACAAAATAAAATTGTTTCTTTTTGAACACGTGCACAGCAAAAAGTTCATCACCGTCAGCTTCGGACATTTCAAACACAAAGAGCTTAACTTGAAAGATATGCCGAGATTGATTGAAAATGTGAGAGGTCGCCAAAAATATCTCGTGTCGGAACATCCACAAACGGGACAGGCGAGGCTGCAAGACACGAAAGGGTAAGAAATAGGTCAATCAGCCGATTTAGAGCGACCAACTCCACCTGTATTGGACAAGGAAAGGAGAAATGGGAAAAAGACAATATAACCCGAGGGACCGCCGAAGTAGAAGGGAGAGCAGATTAGGTTTTGAATATAAGCAGTGGTGAGCACATGGGCACGTGAACCCTCCAAGGAAAAACTGAAGAATTAACGCATTAACAAATTGAAATTTAAAATAAATAGGAAGTACACTTCTAGATTTTTGTGTTTCCCCCCCCCCCACTATTATTAAATAGGCTTATTATAGCTAACGCACTGTAGTGTAGGTTACTACAGCACAGTCTTTAATCAACCGCACGTACGAAAGTAAAAGTTCCTTTCTGAACCGCTCTCTGGAAACAGAAGCGGAGACAGTTGAGAAGAAGTACGGCGCTGCTGATATAATTCCGTTCGCACATTTTCTGTGTGCACACAGGGCCATTTTTTGCGGTATCATCGCTTCCGGATTTTCCCTTGGTTTGCTACGTTCATTTAGTTACTTAATTTTTATTTCATTTTCTTATTATTTTCTTTATTTCTATCATTTTTTTTTTCAAACTAGTGTAAATAATTAAGCTGGGAGTAAAACAAGTATTTCGGAGCTAAAGGAATGGCAATTTTCAATATTATCCTTTGAAAAAAAAATTGAAATAAAATAAATCAAGACAACACTTTTGCTAAAACTCATCTTGGTGACGAAATGTAAGACAAAATATTACTTGTTTTCTTTCAGTTGCGTGCACTGTTTTCCTTTAACTGCTGGAAACGCAAATCTATTTTAATTAGTAAAGCGTGTCGTATCAGCATATTTAATTTTCGAAATTTGTTTTGTGGATCTCCATTTAAATAAGTCTCCACTGAATATAAGGATTTCATTCAGAAAGTAGTTAGAACTATATAACTGCTCTTTAAACAGAACTAATATCCAAAGAAACTGGACAAAGATTCAGTAAATATGTATTTATATATGCTGTATTTTTAAATTATTATGAGGTATTATTGATATATTGAGGTACTATTGATAAAATCAATAGAGTATTCTCCCCATATGCAAGACAACAATTTACTATTAACTTAAGTTAAACTAAAAATAATTTAGTAGAAAATGATAAAAATTTTAAGTACATGATAAATTATTTGAGAGTGTAACTTTACAGTTAGTTTTATAACTGTAAGATGTTTAAGATTTTAAAAATATAATTCTGAAGTAGTAATTTTTAAGGTTAAATCAAAAATTATGATATGACTCTCTAAAATAACGTCATGACACTATCCATCATTTTTCAGCTTTAATATGAAATAATGTTTACAACATTAATATGGAAATCAATAAAATTGAATTGATTTTATGAATCTGATAGTATTAGACCAAGAAACAACTTTCCTAAATTTATTCCAACACGCTATGCAACGGATATTCGGGACTCAAGTATGGTTACTTGTTTTTCATTATTTATCTTTCTTCTGCAAGGTTCATTGTCCGTGTTGTATGTCTATATAAAAATTAAAATAATGTATTTCTATATACATATACACGTACATATGTGATGTTTGATATACTTTTGAAACCATTACTTGTTTTTACTTATTTGTGACTGTGTATGTGGGTGGGAGGATTTCATTTGTTGTTCTCCATAATTTGAAATAATTGTTATAAAATTTTAAAACAGATTTTTGAAATGGAAAATTATCTGCAAGTCTTGCGTCGCATTAAAAATCTTGCAGATAATTTGAGGAAAAGTGCAGTAAAAAAATCATTATGCAAAGTTTTAAACTTACACACAGAATCGAATCGATTAAAATTACGTTGTTTTGAATGGTTTGTATTGTATTGTGTTTAAGACAAACCTGCACGAGGGAATCTGTGTGTGCGGGGGGAGAGGGAATGCCTTGATCGGAGTACTTTTTAAGGGGTTCTAACAAGCTTGCTTGGGGAACTAAACACTCAGGGCTCCGCGACAGGCTGATCACCTGGTCGGAGAATATGCTTGAGCACCCGAAAGCCCATGGTCGCAAAGGCATGGATGGGCAGCGCAGGCCTTGGCGCCCCGTCGGCTGTTGCGTAGAGTTTAGTTAAAAGGTCATGATAGGGGCAATTGAAAACTTTTGTCTAAAAGACTTCCTAGTATTATCAATGCATAACCTCAGGTAGGTGTATAGTGCTATGCTGACTATTTTATTCAATTTTGAAAAATGCATTATAATATATAATTTTTTTAAATACAGACCAGCTGCATAATTAACCAGAAATTTTCAAGCATATATTAATTCAAATTTAAATTAAGAAGTGTATAACAATGCCTTACGGTTTTTCATACAAAAATTAAGTTTATAAGCACTGAAATATGAATAATTGTAAACGTTTATGATTGTTCATTCCTTTAATTATTATAATTGTTTATTCTTTTGATACAGGGGCGACCCGACGCACTGAATGAGCAAGCTAAGCATTTTATCGGAGCGCCATCTTCTAAGGGGCATCATTTCGTACTCAAAAACTGAAAACTTGTTAAACAGCATAAAAGGGGCGCCATTTTTATGTTTGCAAGGGGGCGCCAGGTACACTAAGACCGCTTCAGTTTTGATATCTGCCGTGGGGCCTCTATAATGGTTGGGGCCCATAGTATTATGCTTAAAGGGTAATAGGCCCCTGCACACTTGGATGATTTATTGTAGCTTTGAGTAGTGACCCCCTACACAGAGAGTCTGGATCCGCCTCTGTCTCGAAGATTCCAGGTGTCGTGTTAATTTTGTCCGCGGCAACAACGATTCTCACCACCAGATCATCAGCTGAGTCCACAGGCGTCTCGTAGACTGAAGATTTCACGTGCGCCCAGAAGAACAAGTCCAGTGGGTTGAGGCCTGGTGAGCGAGGAGGATAAGCCAAAT